>PVKS010008837.1:0-66516 GCA_004027875.1 Aplodontia rufa
CTGAGTCACTGGGATTACAGGCATGTGCCATTGTGCCTGACTAGGATAACATGTCTTTATGCTGTACAAAAGTGCTGTTTGGTAGACAGTGTTCTGATGACCTGTGTTGGCTTTAAGGTGACCGTGCAGTACATGCAAGATCGAGGTGCTGTGCTTCCCATCAGAGTACACACAATCGTTATATCTGTTCAGCATGATGAAGAGGTTTGTCTTGACGAAATGAGGGATGCCCTAAAGGAGAAGGTCATCAAAGCTGTTGTACCTCCAAAATACCTTGATGAGGATACCATCTACCACCTGCAGCCAAGTGGCAGATTTGTCATTGGTGGGCCTCAGGTAATGTCGATTTAGCATTCGAGCTACATGGAATCGTTGGGTAATTCAAGGTTGTGTTACCGTTGCTACTTGTTTGTTTTTTGTTTTGTTTTTTTAGGCTTTCTGAAAACTGCATGTTAGAGTGTCACAGAATAGGCTTCCTAATTTAGAACCACTTAATTGGGAAGGATTAGGCAAAAGGTGACCTAAATCCTATCATTTCAGGGTGATGCTGGTTTGACTGGCAGGAAGATAATTGTGGACACTTACGGCGGTTGGGGAGCTCATGGAGGAGGTGCCTTCTCAGGAAAGGATTATACTAAGGTGGACCGCTCTGCTGCTTATGCTGCCCGTTGGGTGGCAAAATCCCTGGTTAAAGGAGGTCTGTGCAGGAGGGTTCTTGTTCAGGTATATACTTTTTCTGTGTAACTGGAGTGGTTAAAAATTATGTTAAGTTGGGGGGGATTTAGCAGTAATAATGCCTTCATGTCTGTTTCATATACCAGTTTTACGAAGATCTGTCTTTCAGCTATTGACTGTTATGCCGTTTGAATCCTTTTAGGTCTCTTACGCTATTGGAGTTTCTCATCCATTGTCTATCTCCATTTTCCATTATGGTACCTCTCAGAAGAGTGAGAGAGAGCTATTAGAGATTGTGAAGAAGAACTTTGATCTTCGCCCAGGGGTCATTGTCAGGTAAAGATGGTAAAGCCTGTTGCTAGTGAAAAGTTAGAGGGTTGTGGGTATGTGTGTGATGTACGTGTATTTAGATATGAGGAGGTCAAGGTAGACTCCTCAAGTGGGGAAACATTTCAATTCCAGAATATGCTGATGTTTCAAATGGCCTTCAGGGGATGCTTTGAGAAATACAAGCTGCATGGCTTAGACTAACCACCCTAGGAAGTCTTCCACATTTGATATTGGGCTTTGTGCTCATCATGCCTATGGGGGTTTACATTAAGAAATTAATTCAAGTGGGATGTTCAAGGTTCTACAAAGAAAATAACCGTAGTGGGCAGTGGGACCTTGGTAAGTATTCCATGATCTGAGATGAGCTTTTGGTAATTGGAATTCCTCAGAATAATGACAAATCTTCATATTTGTTGAGCCAGGGTCGGAAAAACGAACTATAGTTACTAATAAGGACTGTGCAAGGAGTTTGGACACCAGGGAAGTAACACCTTCGCCACAAACTTTTTTCCTAGCATACCCCAGAGAACTGAACTCATTACCAGAGCTCTTGAAAATGAGTCTTGCTGATTGTTTTGTTTTATTTTAATCCAATGCTACGTATTAAGTTACGGACTTGTATATTCCAGGGATCTGGATCTGAAGAAGCCAATTTATCAGAGGACTGCAGCCTATGGCCACTTTGGTAGGGACAGCTTCCCATGGGAAGTGCCCAAAAAGCTTAAATACTGAGTGTTAGCCTTTTTTCCCCAGACTTGTTGGCGTAGGCTACAGAGAAGCCTTCAAGCTCTGAGGGAAAGGGCCCTTCTTCCTAAATTTTCTTGTCCTCTTTCAGCTCATCAGTTGCAGTCACTCCAGTCAATGACATGAATTCTATCTAGCTTTTGTGGGGGACTGTAAGTTGGGCTTGCTATTCTGTCCCTAGGTGTTTTGTTCACCATTATAATGAATTTAGTGAGCATAGGTGATCCATGTAACTGCCTAGAAGTGCAAACACCACTGTAGTAAATAATGCTTTGGAACTGAACCTTTGTGCCCTATCACCAACCCTCCAAAGTCCTAATCTCATTGACTTTCCTACCATATGCTGAAAACGTCCTTGTAATGTGCACGTAAAATACTTGTAGTTCCACTATAGCCTGTCTGGCAACGCCACACAGCTCTAGCTCTATCAGCATGAATTTGTAATGTCTTGAGCTCTATTATGAATGTGAAGCCCACCCCTTATCCTCCCCTCACCTTGATCCATTTCTAATTATGTAGCTCTTTGTCAGGGAGTGTTCCCCATCCAATCTTGCATGTAACTCAAGTTCCAGTTGGAGCTCCAGCCTGACATAAAAACAAAAAGGCAGTTACCATGAAACCATCTCCCTGGTGCTTATGCTCTTTAATGGCCATCTCTTTAACAGCACCAAATAGAAATCTCTACTCTGGCTGTCTTTTGGAGGACGTACGTAATAAGGTTTTCATTTAGTGAACCAATCCTATGCATGGTTTCAGCACTAGCCAAACCTCACCAACTCCTAGTCTAGAAAAACAGGCACTTGGCACCCTTGTGATGTCACACAGAAGTCACAGGGCAGTACCTGAGGGTCTGTAGGTTGCACACTTTGGTACCAGATAACTTTTTTTTTTCTTTATAAGAAAGACTGAGTACTCCACACTGCACAATAATTCCTCCCAGGGTTTTAACTTTGTTTTATTTTCAAAACCAGGTCCAATGAGCTTTCTGAACAGCTGGTGTGGCTACAGAGAAACCAGCTTCCTTCAGAGAGCAGTGCTTTTGGCGGGGAGGAGGAAATCCCTTCATACTTGAACATTTTCTAATTGCTTATTTATTGTATTCTGGGGTATGGCGTAAGTACAGAGAAGCCATCACCTCAGATGGCAGCTTTTAAAAGATTTTTTTTTTCCTCAACACCATGATTCCTTTAACAACATGTTTCCAGCATTCCCAGGTAGGCCAAGGTGTCCTACAGAAAAACCTTGGGTTAGACCTACAGGGGGTCTGGCTGGTGTTAAGCAAAGGGAGGGCGCAGTGCTGGTGCGGCTGACCGTGGAGAGAGCTGACTTGGCTGGTGTGGTACAGAGAAGCCAGCTTGTTTACATGCTACTCCATGATTGCTTGCCCTAAGCAGAAAGTGCCTTCCAGGGAATATTTTTGGAGGTTTATTACGTATGTCTGGTTCTCAATTCCAACAGTTTAATGAAGATCTAAATAAAATGCTAGGTTCTACCCTGTCTTGTCTTTTTTTGTTTCATGCTGAAACATGGAAAGTGGTTTTCAATCAGTCATGAAAAATGATAATTTACTAAACTACAGCATTTCCAAAAACATGTAGGACATCTGTTGATGCATTACACTGGTATGGAATTATCCAGTTGCCTGGAAGCTTAGATGTCTTGGGGAGGGGTTAAGAAGTCCTCAGTAGAACTGATTTCAGGGAGGGTTTCCCAATCTGTTCCAAGAAACCATGTTTGCTAGTTAAAAGGCTGGTGTTGCCAGGTACTGTGGTGCATGCCTGTAATCCCAGCAATTCTGAGGCTTGAGGCAGGAGGATTGAAAGTTCAAGGTAGCATTAGCAACTTAGCAAGACACAAAAGTGGGATGGTAAGGTCAACTCCATGATGCCGGTGTGGGGGTTGGGGAGCTTGGTGATAAATGTATAAGCTGCAAATGAAGAAGCAAGGTCCTTCAGCAGCCTTTGCATATCAAAAATGTTTTGAAGTTCGGTGTTCCACTAACCAGGCAAGGCAGAACAGGGGCAAGGGTCATTGCATGAAGCTGGGTACTAGAGAAATGTTTAGTTGGAGCCATACTGAAACCTGGATGTGCTTCAACACTGAACATCCCCAGTCCTTTTCTAAAATTTGATAGGGTCTTAAAAAGTTGAGTAGATTGCTGAGGCTGGCTTTGAACCTGTGATCCCCTGCCTCAGCCTGAGCCACTTGGATTACAGATGTTAGAGTTTAAATGGGGATAAAATCCACATGTTGGAAGTAGAATATTAGTCTACAGCCTCATGGCTAGAAGTTCATTACAGAACAGCTGTACCTGATGCTCCTGCAGTTGGCATAATTAACTGCAGCTTTCCAGGATATACATGACCTCTTCCCCCATGCATCATCTCACTGGGGGAAAAGGGTCAGAGATTGGTACTAGTTCAGGGTAGGAAAGCAGCATCCCCACCCACAGGAAGCACTTTCTGTAGATGTCCCTTCCCATATGGTCAAGGAAGACAAAACCCGCTAAGGATCTGGAAAAGAATGGGAACTCAGCGTTCAGTGTCAACAACTGCCCTGTGCTCAGTGATCAGGGCATCCTGTAGCTGTACGGTGGTGCTTTGTACCCATTGCAATTTCTGTTCACTCCGCTGCAGATATGGCCTTCCCCTGACCTACCCAACTAGATTCCAGTGTGTACACTGAAGAGAGGCAGAGTTGAACTAGACAACTGAAATGTAGGCACTTCTACAATCCCAGCCACTCGGCAGGAGAATCACAAGTTCAAGGGCAGCCTTCACAAACCGTCTCAAAACTTTACTAAAAGGGCTGGGATGTACCTTAGTGGTACAGTGCTTGCCCAGCATGTGCTAAGGCCCCAAGGTCACTTCCCAGCCCTGGGGTGGGGACTAATGACTGAAGACCTGACTTTGCAATTCAATACACTGATTTTAAATAATCTAAGTTTCCCTGTTTAATGTTGATGGTACTCATGTTAATTGCTAGTGAAGAACTTACTGGCTATCACTAGGTAAGAGGAACAAAGAAGGAAATTAGAATAAATTTTGTAACTTAGAACATGACCCTCCCAGTCTTGTAAGGATTACTGTTTCCACAACTGCATGACAGCTTAATGGCTGCTACAGATGACGTGTAGCTACACGGCCTCACGGTGCCTAGTGCAGCACTTGGGAACAATGGCTTTATTCTCATAGTAGACTGTTTCTTCCAAAGAGCTGGTCAGTTTTCACTTGACTAAGGTCATTTTGACAACCTCCTCATGGCTCCTCAGTCTTGAATTAGAATATCTTTATTTCCTTGGCTCTGAGCTATATCATCTCTGAATTAAAAAGAATTTTAAAAGGAAAAAAATGTAAAAAAATTTTTTGAAAATTTTCTCAAAATGTCCATTGCATAGATGCTGGGTCTGTGAGCGACTGTTCCACACATGAACCAAACGTCTGGGTCCCCTCAGAATTCAGAGTGGACAGGATCAGAATTTGGCTCAGAAGGATTAGAATTTGAAGAACTTGATTCACCATCTGTCTCAAAGGGCCGCCAGTTCGCATAAGTCACCTCTTGGGCCAGCTGCTCCAGGGAAGGGCGGCCTAATACCAGATTTCTAAGTGAAATTCGAGTCATCAGGAAGCTGGAAAACAGGAGAAAAGCCACCAGTCCAAACTTGTGTGACTCCCTAAGGGAGTTCCTGGCCCTGAGACTGTCCCCACAGTGACCTGCCACGTCCCAGGCAGAAGGGGCCTCACTCCCTGCACAGCCTGGCAGATAGCAGGGTCGGGTGGGAAATGCCACAGCAGGCCATTAGGCACAGGCTACTTCCTCCTCCTTTAAAGATACCTGGAACAGGGGTGTCCTTCCCTAGGAGTCCAGGGTGACCCTCATGAGAGAAGAGTCACCAAGCTTGCAACTGTAGGTGGAACTCACCTGCGGCGAAAGACATACAGTTTTTGCAGTAAGAAGCGAAAGAGTCGCTGGTGGAAAGGGGTGTTTCGCCGGCGTTCAATCTCCTGGAGCCTTCGCTGGCGTCTGAGAAAGGTCTGAACCAGAGGGGTTGGCTCAGGGCCCCCTTTCACTTCCCCTTTCAGCAGGGGCTGCAGCTCAGGAGGCAGAGGCCCCAATTCTGCCCAGAAGACAGCAGAGTGAGTCACTGAAAAGGATCCCTGTCCCTCAGAAGGCTCACCAACGGCAGGCTGAAGGTTCATTCTCCAGTGGCTTGATCCCCACTCTGGACCCTGGTTTCCTGCTGGCTCTTCCTGTACTCACCACTTCCGTTTTCCACTTTCTCCTTCAATTCCTGCAGGTACACCAGGTCTTGCTCCAGCGCGAGCTCTGTGGTGTTGACGTAAACGTACATGTAGCAGGAAGGGCCAGGTGACGTCGTGTGCACCTTGTGGTACTCACCGGCAGGCAGCTGCGGAGAGAGAAGCCTGGCTTAGCCCGCTGGCAGCCTCCCCACTGTCTGCCACCTTCAATCCCAGCAAAATTACCTGCATTTTCTCCCCCTCCCGCAGAGTCTGGTTCTTCTCTTCTGCCACCAACTCAACAGTCACCTCCCCCTGCAGCAGCTGGATACTGGTGTTGCCCAGATCTTCACTCACAAAATTCTCCAAATGCAGCCCTGCCGGGGACAGCCCACAACCCCACCCACCAGAGTGAACACATGCCCCACCAAAGCACAGCCACTCCAGCACCCCGGAGGCCCCCTCCCACGTAGCAGGGTGCCAGGGAAGGCAGCCAGGCCACCCATGCGGCTCTGCACCTGGGAAGTCTGCGATGAAGACCACGTCTGTGTGGTTGTCCAGGCTGCTCTTGATCTCCTGCAGCTTGGTTCTCCAGGGAGACAGGTCCGTCAAGAGAGGCAGCACCCACGGCGTGCGCTGGAAGGGGGACCAGACGGCCTGCACAACATCCACACGAGGGTCAAAGAGCCTGAGGAAAGAAGGGCCTTGTTCCAAGGTGGCCACGGCCACCCGCCTACCACGTCTACTGCTGCTCCTCCTCACTCCTGGCCAGGGGACAAGGTTTCCAGGTAGAAGAAACATCTGAGATCAGCATGCTACTGCCAGCCCAGGGCAGAGGGGGAGAGAGTATGAAGCTCTGGAAGGGGAGAAGGCACTGGAGGACGAGCATCTGGCTCTTCAGGACAATGGTGCCCCCTGCTGGAGGCCAGGGTGCCTATAAGCTGGCTGACCACCTGAAAGCTAAACCACTCAGGGTGCTCACTGCACTGCAGAGCTGCGGTCTCCCCCTCCTCTACTCCCCTTGCCCACCTCTGCTGGAAGCGGTCATTGATGGACACCCATATATCAAAGTAGATCTGGGGCTCTGTGACATTGTATTTGGGAAGCAGGCGGCTCAGGCAAGTAGCATACTGCTTCAGCATGTCTGCGTGATCCTTCCATCGTCGGCTCTGTGTGAATACCTGCCCCAAATCCCTCGTTAGTCCTCCCTCGCCATCCTCAGCCTCCCAGACAGCATGCACCACCGATGGCCTGACGAGATCCCTTGCTGCTGCCCCTTCCAGCCAGAAAGCATCGCACCAGTCTTCTAGGGTGAGCTCCTCCTCGCTGGCTAATGGTACCGACCCTTCCTAACCCTAACCACAATGTAAAACAGGGACAGACATCTATCTCCACCCAGGTGAAAAAAGGGTGGGACCCAAACCAGACCCCAGAGATGAAGAGAGCTCTGAAGAGGTTCATTAGCATCGGTCTCACCCCAGGGTTGAGGTAGCCCAGCTCGCCAGTGAGTCCATCCCGGTAGGTGATCTTCACGTGCTGGTGGGACCGTGAGTGCACCATCATGTCCCAGGAGTAGCCGTACAGCCCGTTTGTCCAGTTGTTATAGCCCTGGGAAGGCAGGTCGCGGGGGATCAGCGCTTCTCATAGCCACTCAGCCCCGTCCCTTCCCAAGCCCAGCTGTGCACATGCTGATCACGAACCTGGGTGAGGAAGTGGGAATAGGGCAGGAACAGCTGCTCCAAGAGGTAGAGCAGCGTGAAGGCAGCTCCCAGATGGTGGCGCAACCCTGGCTTCTGGCGTCCTTTGGCCCGGCCACTCCTCTCATACACGCAGGAAGCACTGGGCTGCGGGGCCACCTTGAGGGGTAGCAGTTCTTGGAGCCTTCTGGGGCAGCGGGATACCAGCTTCCGAGGCCACTCATGGGAGCAGAAGAGAGGACTGCTAGCCAGCATGACGTAGGGGAACATACCTAGCAGGAGAGGGCATACAGGGTCAGCCTGAACCGCACCCCTGCCTCAGGAGGCCTCTCCCTTAAGCGCCACATACATCAAGCACCGGGCACACGCAGAGTTCTCACTAGGGACACTCACTCCACCCAGAGACTCACAGCCAACCCTCTCGCCCCATCAACACCCTGGGCTCCATGCAGCTCCTGCTCCACCCACCCTCCTCCGTCTCCCTGCAAACCTGTGACTCCTGTTCACGCCAAGCTCTGGATACTGACCGATGCTGAAGAGCTGTGAATTCATGCAGTGGAAGTAGGACACAAAGACAAGGCCGATGGCCCTTGAGGCATCAAAGAAGAGCAGGAAGCCCGCGGAGAGGTCGAGCAGCAGCCCACACCAGTGCACCACCAGCAGGCTGGTCAGCTCCTCAGACAGCACCAGCCTAGAGGCACAGGGACACCGGGCAGCACACTCAGCACTGAGCCACCCCAAGCACTGCAGCCCCTATGCACGTCTGGCACCCCACTGTTCCTGGACACCTGTGAAGAGCACAGGCAGATCTGAGCACAGGACTTCCTGAGAAGTAGTGCTGGGGCAGCGGGAGGTGCTCATAGAGGTCCCGGATGCAAAGGACTTAAAAAGGCAAATGCTTGGCTAACCAGCCCAATTTCAGGGAGTGGAAAAGAGGAAAACAGTAAAATGAGAGGAGGGATGAAACGGGAGGAGAGAAATCAGAGGCAAAGCTGGGTGGCGGAGCTGGTGGCAATGGCTTCCTCGGAGCAGGAGCAGCAGCTGCCCATCCTGAGGGCTGGGGTGACGGCAATATCTGGGGTGCTGTGTGTGGCTCTGGCCCGTTTCTTTTCCCTTCTTGCCCACCTCCACCCTAAGTCTGCCAGGTGCAGCTGGGCGGAAGGCTTTTAGTATCACTGACTCTGCCCTGCTGAGCAGGGAGAAGGCAGACCCAGGCCCAGTGGCTACGGCATCCATTACTGCAGACCGCAGGAACCGCGAGCCCGCTCCGGCCCAGGCCCAGCAGCCCTCAGCCCTGACTGCCACTCACCTGAAGGGCCTGAAAAGCCAGTGCCGGGACAGGTTTTCCATGGAGTAGCCCCCAAGCCAGTCTGCATCCAGCTTCTTCAGCCCCGCCACGAAGTACACGATGAAGACCTGCAAACGCACAACGCAACCCGGAGCTCAGACCCGAGAGAACCTCGCCGTTTGCTTTCCTGCAGTGCGGCTAACTGAATAAACCCAGGGCCTCGCACATTCTAGGCAAGGCCTCCACACTGAGCCATCCTGCCAGTCCTAAGAAGTTTATTTTCTGAACTATGATCATTAACGTAGCAGGCCTTGTACTCCCAACTACTTGGGAGGCTGAGGCAAGAGGGTTCCCAGGTTCCAGGCCAGCCATGCAACCTAGCAAGCCTGTCTCAAAATAGAACACAGAAAGGGCTGGGAGCGTAACTCAGTGGTAGAACATTCCTGGGCTCAATCCCCAGTGCCAAAGGTAAATTCTGATCTCGGTCCAGGGCACAAGGAAGAACAGCTTGTTCATCTTAGATACAGGGAGAGACTGTGGAGCAGGCAAGACCTATCCTCTCAAAGGGCACACGGCACTCACACACCACTCATCCCCAGGACAAGGCCGGCCTTCCTGTGAGGGAAGGGCAGCAGACCTGGCAGGCAGGCGAGTGTGCAAGCTGGACGGGAAGGCAGGCTACCCAGCGGCTGTGAGGAGTCTGTCCTCAAGTCCTGTACCTGGCCACGCAGCACAGCATAGTTCCAAAGGGGCACGTGGGCATTCCTCTTACGGGCACTCAGAAGGCCGTCCATAGACCTGCACCAAGGAGGCAACATGAGGGAGGCCTCAAGTGCAACAAGCATCCACTTCAGGAACAGCTCCCATGTCCTCCCTGGGCCTCTGGGCAGCACTTGAGAGCCTTTCAACATATATGAGCAAATTCTGACTTGTTTCTGTAGTGCTAGGGATCAAACCCAGAGACTCACACACGCTAGGCAAGCACTGTACTGCTGAACTACATCACCTGTCATAACAGAGATTATTTTAAGTCATACAAGAAATATTATTATAGCCAGCACTGTGGTGTACGCCTGTCATCCCAGTGACTTGAGAGGCTGAGGTAGGAGGATCTCAAGTTCAAAGCCAGCCTCAGCAAGTGAGCGAGAAAGGTCTGAGATGTCGCACAGTGACAGATTTTTGCACTTGCTTAGCAGAAGACCCTGGTTCGTTCAAGCCTCAATATTGCAAACAAAAAAAAATTACTACAGATTTTTGATTTATGACAAAATTATAGCCCAACAAACTTTTCTTTTTTAAAGCAAAAGAGGGGGAGAGAGAGAGAGAACGAGAATCAACTTTATTCAGTTTCCATCTGGCCTGTTTCTCCTACACTTAGCTGTGTATGTGGTGCTGGGGGGTTTGAACCTGAGTCCTTGCGCATGTCAGGCAAGTGCTCCAACTGCTGAGCCACCTCTCCAGCCCATCCCAATAAATTTAACATTAAGTTGAAAATATTAAAGCTAAATAAAAATTGATTCTCTCTCACTGTCCCCCTCCCCCCAAAAAAGCGTTTTATATACACAACCAACTGAACAGCCTAGCCTAACCTACCTTACCCTGCCTTAAACATGCTCACAACACTTCTATTAGCCTGCAGCTGGGCAAAATCATTAGCCCAAAATCTTTTTATAACGATTTATTTCGCAGAGTTCACAGAATACAAAACATGAAAGACAGGGCTAGGAGTCGAGCTCAGCAGCAGAGTGTCCTTGTTTAGTTAGCATGCATACGGCCCTGTGTTCCACCCGAGAACCACGAAAAACAAACAAAAGCCAACCCAGGACGGCTGGTGGGGAGCTTCTGCACCATCCTAAAGCAAAGTGCTGCGTATCTGAACCCTGTCAGAGACTGTCTAGCACAACATGAACAGTTCACTGCTTGTTAGCTCCAAATCAGAAAAGAAAAGGCCAAAAGGCTAGAAAACAACTGAGGAGTGTTTGAAAAGTTACAGGTGCATGTAAATCTTACATTTTAATGAGGAAAAAATTTAAATGTGCCTGTCATGGGAAAGCCCTCAATAAAAGGTAATTATTTCAAACAGTGTAAGTCATAAAAATAGAAGTTCTCAGAGATATTCTGTCAAAACTGTCTTCATTCTCTGGATCAGAGCTGCATATTCTGAATGAATTTGAAGTTGTACAAAAGGGGATCTTGAGGCAGCTCTGTGTTACAGCAAGTGCTTACTTGGGACTGAACCCAGGGTGCTGAACCACTAAGTCACATTCCCAGCCCTTTTTATATTTTGTGATAGCATCTTGCTAAGTTGCTGAGGCTGGCTTTGAACTTGTGATCCTCCTGCCTCAGCCTCCTGAGCCACTGGAATTTCAGCAGTGTGCCACCATGCGTGGCTGAAAAAAGTTATTGTTGTTTTTTTTTTTTTTGCTTTGCTTTGTTTTGTTTTTTAAAGAGAGAGGGACAGTGAGAGAGACAGAGAAAGAGAAAAACAACTTTATTTAGCTTTTCACATGGCTTTAGCTGCTCCAACACTCAGTTGTGTACATGGTGCTGGGGTTTGAACCTAGGTCCTCGTGCTTGCCAGGCAAGCACCTAAACTGCTGAGCCACCGCTCCTGCCCTGTTTTTTTTTTTTGTTTGTTTGTTTTTACAAAAAAGAGGAATTTGCCTGTGTGCCTCAGTGGATGTAACTTCACAGCAGCTGACGGATTCAGCATTTGAGATGTTGTTCATATAGCCATCTCACTGACATTTCATATTTGCTTTTCACTTAGCAAAGGGAAGAATCCTTAAGGCATCCACCCTGCCACCCTGACTCCAAATCCTTTCCCCACATCCCCAAGGGACAGTCACCTAAGCAAAGACAGTGCTTCCTAGAACAGCACTGACAGCAGCCCTGGAGGACCCTCTCCTCCTGACAGGCTCTCCGCCTCACAGCAATGTCTACTCTTAGCTCTAACTCTGCCCCTCTGGGCTCACACAGTCTGCTCTCTTTCACATGAAAACAGCTAGGTCTGGCTTTAGTCTTCTCTTCCTTTAAGAGGGTTACAGAAAGTGGGTAGGTCAAGGCACCTGGGGAGATATGGAAAGAATAAGGGGTGGGATGGAGGCATTTTTCTTTGTGTCACCTCAACTGGCTGACCCTGCCTCTCCCCAATTCATTCCAAAGTGTGAACTTGCAACCGTGCTCAGCAAAACATGGTTGAAAATATGCCTGGCAATTTCTAGGACTTTGCTGGGTCCCCATCTGGTAAGCATCCTGACCCAGTGGGCCCTTCCCCTGTATTCCCTGACTCATACCAGTAGTGGTGAGCATCCATGAACGTCAGCTGGAAGGCCAGCAAACCATACAGGTAGGAGTGGTTGTTCCATGACGTCTTGTCCAAGAGAAACACGTACCAGTACGGCAGCAGGAACAGCACACAGCTCAACCGATAGCATAGGCCCAGCATCATGCCCAGTGCCCCTGGAATGAATGGGGAGAGAAGTGAGACCACAAGCTCACCACAACCCAGCTGCAACTGGGGTTAAGCAAAGTCATTGGGCATCTTGTGACCAGGCAAAACTAAATGAAAATCATACGATGTGGCCATATTCTGAAAAGTTATAGGTTCACAGCTGAGTCATATGAATCACACAGAAATGAAATGGGCACCCATGTTGTGGGCATTCCCCAGCATGCTTCTCGCTTCTGTGTTTCTGCCAAGTCAGTCTACACTCCCCTGTCCCCCAACTCCCCTCACCCAGAAACATGATGGTGTAGACAAGATACATCCAGTCCAGCGGCAGGGGGCGCAGGACATCCAGCAAGGGGAAGCGGCACACGTCCAGCCCATCCAGGTATTTGCGGTCCAGTGAGCTTAGCCCCCGCTCCTGGGGAATGTCCAGCACCATCAAGAATGCTGTGGAGGCAGCAAGAGAGGGGACTATGAGGTTCCAAGTGGGGAAAAACTGGAATGTAGTACAGTGGTGCCTGTCCAGCTCCAGGGCAAGACTTCTGTTCTTACTTTTTTTTTTTTTTTAAGAGTCCATTTTATTTTTTCATCTGGTTTTTGTTTCTCTGATACTTAAGTTGTGCATGTGGTGCTGGGGTTCAAACCTGGGGCCTTATGCATGCCAGGCAAATGCTCTACTGCTGAGCTAAGGCTGAGCCAACCACTCCAGACCTATGTTCTTACCTTTTACTCAACAATCATCAGAGCCTATTCTGTGCCAGGCAATATGTCAACTGGGTGATTTCAGACAGCCCCTCCAGCTCAGCAAGTCAATTCCCCATTTGTGAAAAGGGGCTCATAATGCTTCACAGAGTTAAGGCAGGATTATGAGAAGGTTCTGACAGTTGTAAGCACCCATCCTACAGAGCTACAGGAAGTGCGCCAGGAGTCCTATGCAGGGGTACTTGGCATACACACTGAGACACAGGCTGCTCAGTCAGGAAGCCAGCCTGGATCAAGGCATTCGGGTCGTTGTGTGCTTGGACGGCTTCTCTCTACAGTTACACGACATCCAGGAGCACCCCGGTGCCCATTCCTCCTCCCCCCCCAGGTCATGACCCAGCTCCAGGCATTGCCAAATCTCCCTGGGGAGCAGGCGTGTCACTACTGGACTAAGGACTGTGCGCTGGCGCACGTTTAGCCCTGTCCCAGCACTTGCGCTGTGGCCCGCGACAAGTTCCCGACCAGGGAATCCCAGGCAAATGTTCAGCTCTCGTAATCCTTGCTCTCTGTTGCTCCATAGTCAGTTACTGAACGACCTAAGGCCACAAGTGGGTCCCTCTCCCCAGCCTCCCAGCCGCAGACGGAAGCATTCCAGGCCAGGCTCCACCCTCAGCTTCATCTCTGCAGCTCTAGGGAAAAGCAGGCGGGGGCTGCCGTCCTCCCACCCCGCCGCGAACGCAGGCTCACCGAAGAGAAACCGGAACACGGCCAGGTTCGCGGGGTCCGCGGGCCGGTTGAGCAGGGTCACCAGCCTCTGCCAGCTGCACAGGTCCTCCCACGCAAAGCCCAGGAGCTCCGCCAGCCGCCCGGTCCCGGGCGCCGCGGTCCGTCGGGACCCGTCTTTCTGCACTTTCTCTATGACAGGGGCGCCGAAGTCAGCGAGGCGGGCACCTGCTCCTCCCCACGCCCGCCGCCCCGCGGCTCCCGCAGGCCCTCCTGTCCCTGCCCGCTCGGATCCCGCGCCTACCCGAACCGGCCGGCGCCCGCTCAGAGCGGGCGCGCACCGCCATGATCCGCCCGCCCAGTCCCGCTAGACACGTCGGCACGGCGCGGACGCCGGAAAGCGCCGCCCCGTCGTGAGGGGCCTCGCAGGCGCCGTCTTGCGCCTGCGCGGAGGGGCGGAGCAAGGGTCCCTGTGGACGGCGGGGCCGGGCAAAGGCCGCGGGCGGGCAGGGGCGGGGCTGCGCCTTCCGGCGACCGTGGGGCGGGGTCACGACGACTACCTGATGAGGGGCGGGGTCACGCGTGTGGCGGGAGAGGGACAGGGCCACGCCTTCTGGCGGGTTTGGGAGCGGGACTACGTCGTAGGGGGCGAGGGGCGGGACCACGTTGTCGGCGGGCGAGGGGCGGGGCCACGCCTTCCAAGGGGCGGGGTCCGGGGCCTGGATCTCGGGCGGTCCCTGCTCATCTCTGCTGGCGCGCTCTGCTGGTTTCTTCGGGTTTTCCCGCAGGTCGACCGTACCTGCCCTCTACACGCCGTGGCCCCGAAAGGTTGAGCCCGCTCGGACTGCTTCCCCGCGGCGGAACCCAGCGGAGGACGGCAGGTGCTGCGGGTGAACTTGCCGGCCCGGAGCGAGGCCGGCTTCCGTCCTCTGGACCCGGGTGGTCTCAGGGCCCTAGTGCACTGTCAGAGACTGGAGCAGCCTGAAGACTGGGTCTCGCGGGCTGTACGCTGAGCTACGGTGCTGCAGCTTTCACTTGCCTTCCGGGTGCAGCGGTTGAGCAGTGCCGCAGCCTTCACTTTGCCTGTGCGGTGCAGCGGGTGAACCGAGCTGCAGCCTTCGCGTTGCCTGGGTGGTGCAGCAAATGAGCTGTGCCGCAGCCTTCACTTTGCCCGCGCGGTCCAGTGGATGAGTCGGACTGGAGCACGCCAGACAGACACTCCACCGAGTAGCTCCATCCCCAACCTGTAACTGCCTCAATAGAGAGACAGACTCTATTAAAACAGTGATTTATTATAATGCAGTAAGATCATTATGAGTTTGCACTAATAACATTTACACGAAAATTAAGTCTATTTTCCACAAAGCCAATTAGTTCGCTTTGCATTCATTCTCTGCAGTGTTTGGTTTACTTTTACACAGCTCCAGTCTCCCGTCTGCTGCATTTAATATGTGAAATAACCGGAGAGTAGGAAGGAAGTCTAACCTCACAGGTATTTAGTTCGAAAGGGAAGATCATTTTAATAGCGTTTTAAGGTAATGTTCGTATTCTTTGTTGCCACACCTAAATGTACAAGTGGCGTTTTTTAGCGTTTTGTTTCTGAAGTACAGGGCGTGGAACCCAGGGCCTCCTGCAAGCTAGGCAAGCCCTGTACCACAGCCCCTTGGTTTTTGGTTTGGGGTTTTGTTCTGGTGCTGGAGATTGAGGGCTTCATGCATGCTGGCCATGAGTCCTACCCCCTGAATGCCACCTGCATCACACAGGTGGTAGTCTTTTAAAGATCAGTTGGAATGTGGAATCTGAAACCATAATTAAGGTCTAGGCTCCACTACGTTAAAATCTGGATGGACATTTTACTCATATATGATTTTGCTAACATCATACATAAGGTCATTTGCAGAACATTGGTTCACTGAATTATACAGATTGTCCAAATGTTTACACATTTAATTGATATCAAAATTAATATGAGCAGGGACTGGAGCAGTGGCCCAGCAGTTGGAGCGCTTGCCTGGCATGTGTGAAGATCTGGATTCAAACTCCAGCACTGCACAGACAACCAAGTGTTGGAGAAACAAAAACAAGATGAGAATATAAGTAAACACTGAATCAGTGAAAAAATATTATAAGCAGACAGTTGTGGTGGCGCAGGCTTGTACTCCCAGTTTAGTTTAGAGGAGGCAGGAGGATTGAAGCCAGGCTCAGCAACTTAGGTGAGAGTCTGTCTCAAAATTAAGTCCTTTCAAAAAAAAAAAGTTAAGTCCTTTCTAGGATCACTTGAAAATTAGATTGTTCTGGACTAGGGGTGTAACTCAATGGTAAAGCACGTGCTTGGTGTGCATGGGGCTCTGGGTTCCATCCTCAGCACTGCATATGCACCAATAATGATATTAATGGCTCTGGGATGTGGATCAGTGCTTGCCTAGGAGGTACGAGGCCATGGGTTCCAGCACCACAAGAATAATAATTAGGTGGTTCCATTAAGTTCAGCACTTTGGTCTGTTTCGAGCTAAGAACTGGGCAAGTCACACAGGAGGAAATAGAAGGCTAAGTTGTAGCCTCTATCCACTCAGTTTAAGGCCAAAGAAATAGGTAATAAGAAAAGAATATAGAGGGGCTAGAGGGTAGCTGAGTGGTAGGGTGCTCGATAAACATGGGGTCCAGTTCCAGAAATGATCCTACAGAAATGATGGGTGCTAGTACAGTGTGGAGATGAGACCCTAAACGGGTGTCACGGAAGCAGCAGGAAGAAATGAACTGTGCCCTGGGAAGTCAGGAAGGCTGTTCTGCAGCCAGCACTGGAGCTGGCTCTGAAGACAGAGTGCAATTTGGAGAGGGAAATAAAAAATCCCCAGTAGTCCTGGGTGCACTAAGGGCACTGTGGGGATGAGAAGCAGCTACTGAAGGAGTGGCCCATGCTCAGCAGCTCCCCTCCCATCTGGACCTTTTCCTTGGGGAGGACTTGGCCTCCTGTTCATCCTTCCAGAACCAGGATACAAAGTGTTGATGCACTGGTGCCCATTTGCCCATGAAATGGTCCCAAAGTTAGAAAGAAATTCCTTTGTAAGTCTTCTCTAACGAAACCATCCATACGCAACGATTCTTCCTTGTGGAGAAAGGAGCCCTCTTTCCCACTCTCAAATCAGTATCCAAACCATTTACGGAGTTGTCTGCTATGTGCAGGACATATGTAAAATGCCACACAGTGGGGGCACAGCCCCTGCCTGCTGTGAAAGTAGAATTTTTTTTAGTGTTTCATGTGGCTTCCACTGCTCTGACACTTCACTGTGTATGTGGTGACGGGGTTCAAACCCCCATCCTCGCACAGGCCCAGCAAGTGCACTGTAACTACTAAGCTACCGCTCCAGCCCCAAGGCTAAGACTTTTGATTTTTTTTGGAGACAGGGTCTCACTCTGTTGCCCAGGCTGGCCTCAAAGTCCTGGGCTCCCAAGTAGCTGGATGACAGGTACAATCACTAAACTCGCCTAAGGCTAAGATTTATTTTCTTATTTTTTTTATTTATTTAGAGAGAGACAGAGACAGAATCAATTTTATTTATTTTTTCATCTGGCCTTAGTCATCTACATGGTGCTGGGGTTCGAAACTGGGTCCTCACACATGCCAGGCAAGCACTCCAACTGCTGTTCTAGCTGCTAGGCTGAGACTTTATAGAGTGGGAGATTGCAGGAGGACTGCACACCTGCTAAGGTTGAACCAAAGAATGTTCCAGTAGACTTGGATGACAGCAGAAGTCAGTGTCCGCTGGTAGTACCTAATTAACTAACCAATCCTGAAGGCACTGCAATTTAGGGTCTATTTCTGCCCAAAGACCTGCCTCCAAAAGCAGCAGCATGGAAATCCCCTATTAAACAACTGCTTTTTCCTTGCAGATTGCCATCGGAGAGTGCACTGGTTCAGCCTGCCCAGAATGCACTTCTTTGTTTCAGATACAAGCTATCTCCTTTGACCTCTGCATCAACCTCTTTTTTATTTGTTTTATTTTGAAGTTAACACTGCCTTGCTAACTCCCAGTCTTGGAAAGGTGAAACATATGCAATTGATGGCAAAGCGTTTGCTAGACTCTACAACAAGGAGGAAATGTTAATTAAATTCAGTGGGGAAATCTGGAGGGCTTCCTGGAGACTGTTTCTCAAACACGGAAGGAGCTTCCAGAGCCCTTGATGAGTGAGAGCGTTAAGCAAAGCCACACAGTGGTTGGTGGGATGGTGGGATGCGGTGTGACTGGGCTTTGACCTAGAGGCAAGGTGGAACATGCTCAGATATGTTTTGGGAACCTAGCAGGCAGCTGGGAGAGGAATGGATGAGACAGGAAAGGTCAGACTGGAGGAGAATGCAATTGTTCCCCCTCTTTGTGGTGGAGGCTTCTAGCATCCGTGGCCTCTATCACTAGACAGCTGTAGAGTCTGACTGCAGGCTTCAGATCTAAAGTGCTGCTCCCTCCTTTCCCCACAATGTCAAATGCCCCTTGGAGGGCAGAACTGCCCTCACTGAGAAGCAGCATGCGAGGAAAGAGCAGAGTCAGGAAAGAGTAGTTCAGCAGAAATATGAGCATGTAGTATATTTATCTAATCCTCAGAATGACTGAACCCAGGGCTTTGATGTGCTAGGCAGTGCTTTATCTCTGCTGCACCCCAGTCCATAACAATGACTTTGTTTTTAGTACTGGGGATGGAGACAGGGGCTTGTGAAGTTGCCAGTCTGGCCTCAAACTTTCAATCTTCCTGCCTCGGACTCCAGTGTTGGGGTTAAGAGAGAATCAGTTTTATTTAGTTTTTCATGTAAATTTTATTTAGTTTTTCATGTAGCTTTCATTGCTCTCATACCTCATTGTGTACATGGGGCTGGGGTTCGAACCTGCATCCTTGCATATGCCAGGCAAGCGCCATAACCGCTGAGCCACCATTCCAGCCCCTGGCAACGAGGATTCTTGGGGCAGCTCTCTTTCCTGTTTGCAGCCCTGGGAATGGAAGCTGTCAGAGGGAAGTGGAGTGCCCAGAGATACAGGCTGCTAGATCGGAAGGTTCGAAGGGCCCGGGTCTTCTGACCACCTAGGCACAGTGCTTCTGTGGCTGCAACCTGCCACCTAGTGGTGTTTCCTTACAAAGCAAATGAAACCGTTCCTTCTCGGGGACAGTCTCCTGGCCTCTAAGGGAGTCCGTGGTCATTTCTGGTCACAGGTGGCCTCCTGATAAGGGGTCACGCTGTGATGCTGGCACAGGTGAGACCAGACCTGCAGGGTGAAGGGAACAGACTGCAGGCCCAGCTGGAGCAGTGCCTGCGTCCAGGCCAGGGCTCGGCACCCTCAGGTACACTCGGCATGTCCAAGGCTGGCAGTGGCACAACACACCCTGGTGATAGCTCAACTATCATGACTCTGGCTCCCACCCTGGGAAACCCTCCATTTCTTGCTGTTCCCCTCAGATGTCCTACTCTGGCTCTTTGTTTCCTGGCGCCTTTCCTGTCCCCTATCTCCTTACTCCTTGCAGTTAGCAGCTGGTTTTGTGTGTGTGTGTGTGTGTGTGTGTGTGTGTGATGCTGAGGATTGACCAAGGCCCTCAGGCATGCTAGCCACACACTCCACCACTAAGCTACAGCCCTTGCCCCTTGGAATTCTTTGTGTGGTGCTAGGGATTGAACCCAGGGGTGCCCTACCTCTGAGCTACATCCCCACCCTTTTCTAAATTTTGTTTTGAGATAAGGTCTCCTAAGTTGCTCAGGCTGGCCTCAAACTGGCAAACCTCCTTCCTCAGCCTCCCAAGTCTCTGGAATTATGGAATTCTTTTTTTATTAAAAAAGTTGCTTAATTTTTTTTAAGATAGGGAGAGTGAGAAAAAGAGAGTTTTTTTTAAGTCTATTTTTTGTTATTCCTTCACTTAGTTGTTTTTTTTTTAAAGAGAGAGGGATAGTGAGAGAGAGAGAGAAAGAGAGAAACGGTTTTCATTCACTCCTGCATGCAGCTTTCATTACTTTTTTTTAAAGAGAGAGAGGGACAGTGAGAGAGAAAGAGAGAAACAACTTTATTGAGTTTTTCACATGGCCTTAGTTGCTCCAACACTCAGTTGCGCACGTGGTGCTGGGGTTTGAACCCGGGTCCTTGTGCTTGCCAGGCAAGCGCCGAAACCGCTGAGCCACCGCTCCAGCCCCCTACTTTTTTTTTTTTTTTTTTTTTAAAGAGAGAGGGACAGTGAGAGAGACAGAGAAAGACAGAAACAACTTTATTTTAGTTTTTTACATGGCCTTAGTTGCTCCAACACTCAGTTGTGTATGTGGTGCTGGGGTTTGAACCCGGGTCCTCGTGCTTGCCAGGCAAGCGCCGAAACCGCTGAGCCACCGCTCCAGCCCCCCTACATTTTCTTTTTTAACCAGGGATTAAACCCAGAGGTGCTTAACCACTGAGCCACTTCCCCAATCCTTTTTATCTTTAATTTTGAGACAGGGTCTCACCAAGCTGCTTCAGGCCTCGCTAGGTTGCTGAGGCCGGTCTGGAAGTTGGGATCCTTCTACCTCAGCCTCCTGAGCCGCTGGGATCACAGGCATGTGCAACTGTACCCAGCTGCATTCTTTATTATGTACTAAGCCTTTGAAATCTGGTGCATACCTTATACTTCTAATCCTCCTTAATTTAGCCTGGCCACATTGCAGATACTCCCCAGCCTCACATGGCTAGTGGCTTCTGCTGTCCTGGGCCACAGAAGTGGAGCGTAATGGCTCTACCCATCTACACCTGGCTGTGCTGCGGGCTTTCTAAGGACAGTGAGGACAGCCACGCTCACTGTGGAAGGAGGCTGAGTTACACCAGGCTTCCCGGCTGTTTGCCCTGGCCAGTAACATTCATGTCTGCATAATCCAATAACCTTTTAATCTAGTGAGGATGACATTATAAATTAGGTTTTATTGAAGTGTCTCAGGCTAGGGGTATAGCTCAGTGGTAGAGCATGTGCTTACCAAGCATGCACCACCATCATGGTACCAAAAAGTAGTTTCAATGTTTAGGTGAGTTAAATGGTGTGTGTGTGTTTTTGTGTGTGTGTTTGTACCAGTGACTGAAGCTAGGGGCACTTTGTTTTTGGTTTTTTTGTTTTTTTTTAATTCTGAGATAAGAATTAAACTAAGTTGCTGAGGCTGTTTTGAACTTGTGATCCTCCTGCCTCAGCCTCCTGAGCCATGGGGATTCCAAGTGTGCACCACCACGCCTGGCTGTGAGTGGGCATTTTGACAAAGTGGCTTCTCTGGCAGATTTAGTTATTTCTGGTGGACAAATATCATAGTATAAGATGACACTTTCAGGCAGGGTGTGGTAGTATACATGTGCACACCTAGAATCCCAGTGACTCTGGGGTGTTGAGACAGGGGATCACAAAATTCCAGGCCAGGCGATTTAGTCAAATCCTGTCTCCAGCCCCTGATGCTCAGTTACCTTTTTTTTAAAGAGACAGGGACAGTGAGAAAGAGAGAATGAATCAATTTTATTTAGTTTTTCATGTGGCTTTCATTGCTCCAACACTTCATTGTGTACCGGTGCTGGGGTTTAAACCCATACCCTAGTGCATGCCAGGCAAGCGTGCTAACCACTAAGCCACCACTGCTCAGCCCCGATGCTAAATTGTAAGTGTTAAAGGTATACGAGTTGGAGCAGTGGCTCAGTGGTTAGAGTGCTTGCCTGGAATGCATGAGGACGGGGGTTCGAACCCCAGCACCACGTACACAACAAGAGTTAGAGCAACGGGGCTAGAGCGGTGGCTCAGCGGTATGGCGCTTGCCTAGCATGCGTGAGGACCCGAGTTCAAACCCCAGCACCACGTACACAACTGAGTGTTGTAGCAACAAAGGCCACGTGAAAAACTAAATGGAGCTGTTTCTCTCTCTCCCTCTCTCTCTCTCACTGTCCCTCTTTCTTGAAAAAAAAAAAAAGAGCAACGAAGGCCACATGAAAAACTAAAAATAAAATTAATCCTCTTTCTCACTGTCTTTCTTTTTTTTAAAGAGAGAGGGACAGTGAGAGAGACAGAGAAAGAAACAACCTTATTTAGTTTTTCACATGGCCTTTGTTGCTCCAACACCCAGTTGTGTATGTGGTGCTGGGGTTTGACCCCGGGTCCTCGTGCTTGCCAGGCAAGTGCCTAAACCACTGAGCCACCTCTCCAGCCCATCTCTCTCTTTAAAAAAAAAAAGGTATATAAGTTGCTTTGTTACAGTAAAACTGAATGTGTAGTGGCTGAGAGTGTTAAGTAGCTCATTCATGAGGTCCTGGGTTCAATCACTAGCCCCCCTCAAAAAAACACACAAAGGAAAACAATAAAATGTCTTAAAATAGCTCCACAACTTTTAGACCTTTGAGAAAGTATTTGTTGTAGAAGCTGACTCCCCTCCTCAGAGCTGTGATTTCATTTGGAATGGGACAAGAATGTGTGTTCCTTTGTAAGTGGCCCTGTTCTTTTTCTTCTGTCTTGATAAACACCATCCATGAAGAGTGGATTTTCTCTGGCCCAGAACCAGGTTGGAAAATTCCTTTGCCCTGGGCCCCCTGTGGTCCACTGCCTGGGGTCACCAACTCCCAGGCGACCCCTGCAGGGAAATGCAGGATTGCTGCACTGTGGAAGGAAAGGGGGTGGGGAGCCCCCAGTTCCTGAGTATCTCTTCCTTTCCCACACTGTGCTAGGCACATGGCGCGTGCCCTCTCCAGCCTTTCACCACTGTCTGAGCTCGGCATCAGCACCTGCAAAAGCCAAGGATGACCAGGTGCCATGGCGCACGCCTGTGATCCCAGTGCTTCAGGAGGCCGAAGCAGGAGGATCGCAATTTCAAAGCCAGCCTCAGCAACTTAGTGAGGTCCTGAGTAACTTAGTGAGACCCTGTTGCAAAATAAAAAATTTAAGCAATAAAAAGGGATGGGGCTGTGTGGGGGTGTGGTTCAGTGGTGGAGCAGCTCGGTTCAATTGTTGGCACACACGCACAAAAAAAAGCAGCTAGGGCTGAACTCAGTTGCCCAGCTCCGCACACCTGCAGAGGCCAGAGGTGAGTGGAGCCAGTCGCCCAGCCAGTCACCCCAGGCTCTGGCCTCGGGTCTGAGCTTGAGGATTTTCATGCTGTCTTCCCGGAGACCTGGAGCAAGGGTCGTTGGGAAGAAAGCCTCACATCTGTTCTGTTTCCAGGTGCTCACGGTTGATTTGGGCTCCTGGAAACTGGAATCAGGTATCAAGTACCCGGCCCAACCTGGGAGGACGGCTGGATCTTTCTCTTCTCCTTCCGGCCAGGTCAGGAACCTCAGGAGCTGGGGATCCCTGTTGCTTTAAGCCGAAGCCCTGGCTTGGGAGGAGACCTGTAGGTGCCCGCCTACCTGGGAAACCTGCAGTTAGGTGTGGCCGGCCCGGGACGCTGGTGGGTGGGGGCGGGCTGAAGGCTGGAGCAAGCAGGAAGTGAAGCGAGGTCTGCCTGGGGAAGCAACAGGCCAGCTGTGCTGGGACAGGACTGGCGGCTGAGACATGGTGAGCCCCAGGAGACTGGAGGGCAGCGCACAGGGGTCTTGGACGGGGCACGCTGTGGCGGGAAGGGCAAGTGGGTGACAGTCCCAGGGCTGGCCGGCGCTGCCTGTGGCCTCTCCTGTGTGACAACTTGGCGGCCCACAGCCCTGAGCCTCAGGCCTGGCTGCTGCGGCCTCTGCTGATCTGGCTGGATGGGAGGAGGGCTTCATAGAGGTGGGGTGGAATTCCGGGGTGGCCCCGGGCACCCTCCCGCTCTGCTCCAGCTGGGTCTGGGCCGGGTGTTATGACGCTACCAGGCAGCCGGTGCCTGTGCTGCTCCGTCTTGGATTCCAGAGCAGGCGGGGTTGGGTCTGCCTTCTGCCGTTCACTGTGTCCCTGTACAGATGCCCCAAGAATGTGCCTGTGCCGTGATCAGCCTCTTCTCCAGGAACAGGAGAGCAAGGGGTTACTGAAAGAACTAGTTGGTTCCCTGTGATAACCCACGCCCCTGGCGTGTCCCTGGAGGCCCACTGGCTCATCAGGGGAAGAGCCTACTAGTGTTTGTCCCTCCTTGTTCACAACCCTTACCACAAGGCCTCCAGTGTAAGGAGGCCAGGGAGGCCCGGGCTCCACTTCCCTCAGTGCCCCTTGGGCAGAGTTTTTGTTAATCAGCACAAGCAGGCGCCAGCCTCCCTAGTGGTGGGAAAGCAGAAGTGTGTGGCTCAACGGCCAGTGGCACCTGGTGGGCGGCCTTACTGGGTCCCAAGATGGAAAGGGGAGGACAAGGGGACAGCTCTCCTGCTGCTGAGGGGGTTGCTGGTGAGGTGGGGGTTTGCCACCAGCACCCGGGGGAGTGAGGACCCTGCACGTGAAGCTCTGGCAGTTGGGAAGCAGTGTTGGGCTGCAGAGCAGGGCCACATTGTGCCAGGAGCCTCGCCCGAGCCAGCAGCGTGGGATTCAGCGGGTGCTGTTTCTCCTTTTAAGGGCCCTGAAACACGGGGGAAAAAAGGGTGGTCTACTCTGTCTAGCTTCAGATCTCCCCTTCTGGGGCTTAAAAATGCACTTATCTTTGATCACACAGGCATATGTAAAAACATTCTCTCTGTAAATATTCAAGCTTTGCAAAAAGCTGAAAACACACCACCTTGGGCTGCAGCCCCTCTGGCCTCCCTGCCTGGCCTAATTAACCCCTGTGTTGCCCTGCAGGAGGAGGCAAGCAGAGGCAGAGGAAATGACCAAGTGCGGAACCTGCAGAGCGAGGTGGAGGGAGTCAAGAATATCATGACCCAGAATGTGGAGCGGATCCTGGCCCGTGGGGAAAACTTGGACCATCTCCGCAACAAGACAGAGGATCTGGAAGCCACAGTGAGACAGGGGGGAGGGGGGCCTGCAGGCCTGTGTGGGGAGGGAGGGAGGGAGAATTGTTAGGGACAAGATAAGAAAAGTGTTTTGGGGGGAGTGAAATGAACAGGAGGGATGAAAATCTGCCATTGCGTTTTCCTTTTTGCCTATTTTGGGAATTGAAATGAGCTAAGTCCCCACTTCTGGGTCAGCACTCCTCCAGATTGGTGTGGAGTCCAGGAAATGGGCCCAGGACTTGGGACTTGGGCTGGGGCCACCCACAGAGGCATCTCTGAGACGGTCATTCATCCTGCTGTGTGTTCCTGGGCTCCTTTCCTCCAAGATGATTCTCTCTGGGCTCCCTGCCCTTGACTATCGTTTGGGCCTGGAAAATCCTCTGGCCTCTGCCCTTCTGCAGAAGTTACCAGACAGGGGTGAAAAACTACTAGGGTCTTGCTGAGCTGGACTGAGGGAGAAGCAGGGAAGGGCCACTACATGCTTTGGTGCTGGGGTCCTTGGTAGCGAAGGCTGGAGCACCTCCCACTGGTCTTGCTTGACCTCAATCTTCCCTTTCCGGCTGAGGCTAGTGGCTCAGGAGAAAGAAGTTCAGACTGGGCTGCAGTCTCCGCTTCTAGTCTTGTGTTGGTCATGGTCTCCCTGCAGCCTAATCTGGATACGTGATCCAGGGAGACAGTATGTGCAGCTACAAGTGGGGAGCAGGAGTGCCCCCTGCTTCTACCCCTCTCCTGCCCTGGCCCTCCAGCTGCAGGGTTCCCAAGAGTCCTGGAGCCAGGGGAGGTGCCCACCCCTCAGCTCCAAGCTCTGCCTTCCCAAGGGCAGACTGTGCTGCCAGGGCCACACCTGGGTGTGATGGGCATGAAGGGCAAGGCCACCCCTGGCCCCGGCTGCGGGCCGCTGACACCGTGCGGGTGCACGTGATGAGGTGGGAGGGTAAGGCCCCTCTGCTTCCCAGCTACTGCCCCAGCTTCTGCACAGGCATGCAGGCCTGTGGCTGTGGGGTCCTGCTACCCTTGCCTTGTCCCCGACAGTCGGAGCACTTCAAGACCACGTCACAGAAGGTGGCACGCAAGTTCTGGTGGAAGAACGTGAAGATGATCGTCCTCATCTGCGTGGTGGTGTTTATCTTCATCATCCTCATAGTGCTCTTCAGCACGGGTACCATCCCCACCTAGACCCCAGACCATCTCCTCCAGGAACACTGCTAGGCCCAGCCCCTCCGCCACACCCCAGGAGCTCTGCGGGAAGGAGAGAGCTGGCCTGTTCCCTAGAGTGGGCTGAGGAGACCAGAGGACCCTGCATGTGGCTGGGAAACAGTAGTGGCTGGTGGCAATAAAGACCTTTCAGTTCCCTGCGTGTGAGGCATCCTCCCTTTGCCCTGGGCTCAGGGCTCCCGGCTGGAGGGGTGGACGGTGTGTTTTCAGAAGACAGATGGAGGCTCCCTGTCAGCAGACCCTGGGCCTCGGCATGCTAGGCAAGCTCTCCACCACTGAGCTACACCCCCAGCTCTTTATATTTTTTACTTTGAGACATGGTCTCACTAAGAAGTTGCCCAGGCTGGCCTTAAGCTTGCGACCCTCCTGCCTCAACCTCCGAAGCCACTGGTATGAGACAAAGTGCCCGGCTCCCTGTCTGTCTTTATTCCATCCTATTCCATTGGTTGTCACGGGTCTCAAGAACAAGAATTTTCTGGGGATCTTGATATAAGGAAAATACAACCTTCACAGCCTTGCCATGCGAGACTAGGCATCCCCTCGGGCCCTGCGTGCCCCCTTGTTACCCTCCTGGAAGCACTGGCAGAGACGTGAAGGGCTCCTGCAGAGCGAGGATCTGGTACAGGGCGTCCTGCCCCTGCTGCTGTCTCCCTTCTAGAGCCCTGTTGGAATCTGGAGCCAAAAGCTGGAGGAGCTAGACTGTTTGCCTTTCCTGGAAGTTGAGTATTCTGTTTGTCGTGTGTCCATCCCTTCCCTGGGATCCAGCAGGCCCTGTGTCTCTGCTGTCCCGGGGGGGCGAGTGTCTCTGCCAGCACTGTGGGGCTGGGCACAGTGGGCATCACAGGACAGGTGACAGAGCCCTTCTGTGTTCTGACCTCCTGCCTCCCCATCAGGTCCACTGTCACTGTGCTCTTCCCAGAGCCCAGCTGGCCTTGGTTGGCAGAGGGTTCTTGTCCTCTGCCCCTGTCTCCTCCACTGCCTTTACAGAACTGGAGGCAGCTTGATGAAAGGAGCGGGGAAGGGCAGATTGGTTTGGGACTAGCCTGGACATCATGTTCTGGAGCCATGCTCCAAATTCTGGGAGGGAAGGCCCCACCCTGAGTTGACACCCTCGGTCTCACCAGTGAGCTCCTAGCTGCACAGTCTAAGCTCTGGACCAGTGGAGCTCCAGCTCACAGCCATCACCCCAAGTCAACAGGGGCCTCATTTGGGATGTAGAGGGTAGCCAGGGTGTGGTGTTTCTAGTTAAGGTGACACTCAAGATGGTGGAGGCTCTTCTCTCATGGGGTGCCTCCAGTGCCCAGAACAGACATGCATGATGACTGAATGACACCCCTGCTAAACCCATTAACCCACTTCCAATGCATCCCAAGAGGGGCCCCAGGCCACTGTGCCTACTACACCACTTCCTATAATGGGCTCTCAAGGGGCAACCAGCATGCAGACCCATCCAGTGCAGACTGATGAGGGACAGCACAATCCACCAGGAATAGCTTGATGTACCAGGTACAGTCCACCAGGGATGGAGCCCATCCATGAGGCATACCCACCCACCATGTACAGCCCCATCCCCCAGAGACACAGCCCATCCCCCAGAGACAGCCCATCCCCAGAGACACAGCCCATCCCCAGACACAGCCCATCCACCAGAGACACAGCCCATTCCCAGAGACAGCCCATCCCCAGAGACACAGCCCATCCCCAGAGACACAGCCCATCCACCAGAGACAGCCCCATCTACCCGATATAGACAGCCCTATCCACCAGAGACATAGCCTCATCCACCAGGCTTACACCATTCACCAGGCTTACCCTGTCCACCAGCCTTACCCCATCCACCAGCCTTATCTGTCCACCAGGCTTACCCCATCCACCAGACATAGCCCTGTCCACTGGGCTTATCCCATCCACCAGGCTTACCCTGTCCACCAGTCTTACCCAGTACACCAGGCATAGCCCCATCCACCAGTCTTACCCAGTACACCAGGCTTAGTTAGCCCCAGTACACCAGGCTTACCTCCATCCACCAGGCTTTCTCTTCCACCAGGCATAGCCCTGTCCACCAGGCTTACCCGGTCAACCAGGCTAAGCCTGGTCCACCAGGCCCACCCTGACCACTGGGCATAGCCCCATCCACTTGGCTAACCCCTTCTTCAGGCTTAGCCCTGTCGTCCAGACATAGCCCTGTCTACCAGTCTTACCCTGTCCATGGGGCTTAGCCCTGTCCTCTGGGCTTAGCCCCATCCACCTAGCTCGTCCCGTCCACCAGGCATAGCCCCATCCACCAGGCTCACCCCGTCCACTAGGCTTATCCCGTCCACCGGGCTCACCCCGTACCCTAGACTCACCTCATCCACCCGGTGCCTTCCGAATCCCGGCGCCGGCGGCCCGGCAGGAGGCGCCCCGCGGACCCTTGGCGGTGTCCAGCCGCTTTCATTTCCAGCAGGTCTGGGTTGCGCTTCGGGGAAAGTCCAGAGCCGGCCCCGCCCTCGGCTTCCTCCGGGGCTGCGGCGCGGAGCAGCGCGGCGATGGTGAGGGTCCCCGGCGGGGCGGGCGGGGTCCTCCGGGCGGGCCGGGGCGGGGGCCGCCCCCGGGCTGTGCGCTGCCCCGGGCGGCGCGGGCGGAGTAGGTGACCCGGGCGGGATTCCGAGGCGGCGAGTCACTTAACCTCCTTGCCTCCTTTTCCACACCCTGAAGTGGGGTCGGCAGTACCCGCCTTACCGGGTTAAAGGCGGTCCCCTGGCCGCACCAGGCGGCGCTCGAGCCACCGCGGGGTGGAGGGCGACCCGACGGCGACCTCCGAGGAGGAGAGGAGCCAGGCCTGGCAGGGGGTGGGAACCTGAGCTCCTGCGGTGGCAGAGGTTCCAGCCTCTTGGCGGGGGTTGCAGGGTACAGTCCCCTGGGAGAGAGAGTGGAAGTTGTTTACGCTTGCAGTTCCACTGACCTTATCAGGGTGGCACAAGCCTGACTCCCTCTTGACCTCTGCTCAGGTTCATCTCCTGCTGCAGCCTGGGCTCACCTGCTTCCCCAAGGCAAAGGTGTGGGGTGGGCAGGTGCCAGGCTCCCGTCAGGGGCTCCTGAGCAGAAGGGCCAGGCAGGAAGCCTCTCAGTAGCTTTAAGGTTGCCTCGGGGAAGCTGGCAGAGGTGTAGTGGATGTGGCCTGGCTAGGGTCAGGATGCTGGATGACCTGGTCTCCAGGGAACTGGTGGCAGGAAGGGGAAGTGGGGCAGGAAGGTAAGGCTGAGCTCTGGGGCCACCAGGAAACTGAGGACTGCTCTGAGCATAGGACAGAGCCCAGGGCTCACCCCTGAGCATGCAGGGCAAGAGACTAGGCAGGGCCAGGGGTGGGCTTCTAGCTGTTCTTAGCTCTAGCGGAGAAGAGCACAGCTGAAGTGAAGGTCAAGGCCAGGAGAGTTTGCTGGGGGTACCAGGAAGCCTCCAGGCATATCATGTCAAATGGTGGATCAGAGCCTGGGACAGGCTTCCTAGTCTCCCAGCCCCATCCTCTGCCTCTGTCCCTCTTCCTTACCTGGTCCTCCTCCTCTCCCAATCTGCTCCTGATCTGCTCCTGCCTCATTCGATCAAGGCAGAATTCTTGGGCAGTTCCTTTGTGCCAGGGTGGGAGTCAGAGCAGGGACAGGCAGTGATGGGGAGGGAGGTGGACGCTCGTGGAGAGGGCCTTGAAGCCACTCGTCTTAGAGGTGCCTCTCTCCAGAGTGTGTGTGGAGACTGGCATGCACACAGGTGGGCGGGCTGGCACATCGTGGACCTCCTACCAGCACTGGTGCAGCAGGGGGTTAAGCATGTGACCCCTGGGGCAGAGGATGTGCTCCTGGTAGAACTCTTGCCCACCTCGGTGAGGTTTGGAGTTCTATCACCAGTACCACACACACATGCACATCCCTGGTACCCACTGGCTCTGTGATGTGGGCCAGGTGACTGAACGCCTCCAGCCAAAGCTTCCTATCAAGTGGGGATAATAATACCGTGTTCAGTTGATGGTTGTGCAGTTTCACGAGATGCAGAGAATGAAGCGCTGGCAGCAGGGCACTGGCTGACGTTCCTGCTCAAGGACCCACAGCGCCGAAGGGAATAGCTACACTAGATGGCAGTTCTCGTGGAAAATTCTGTGTTTAGGTTAGAAACAATCAGGTGTGGTAGCAAACCTCTAATCCCAGCACCTCGGAAGGCTGAGGTAGGAGCATGGAAATTTAGTTCAAGGCCAGCCTGCGCAACCTATAGAGATTCTGATCTCAAAACAAAAAGGACTTGGACTGGGTGCAGTGGCACACGCTTGTGATTCTGGAAACTTAGGAGGCCCTGCCTCAAAATTAACAATAAAAAGTGCTGAGGATGTAGCTTAGTGATAGAGCACCCTGGGTTTAATCCCCGGTGTCCTCATTGTCTTGAAAATTAAAAATAAAAAGGGCTGGGAGCGTAGCTCATGTTAGAGCACTAGCCTAGCAGGTGGGTGCAAAGCCCTGAGTTCAATCCCCAGCACTGGGAACAGAAAGGAGGGGGATGAGGAAGAAAGGAAGGAATTCCTGTTCAACAAAGAACTTGATTGCTTACACCTTTTTTTTTAATTTATTTATTAGATGGATATAAAGATACAATTGAAGGGGAAACATTATCAAACATTCAAGAACCATTGTATATATACTTAGTTATCCAGGGCTAATGCCATATCATGGATGCCAGCTTGGGTCCCCCCTGTTGCTGTTTCCCCCAGAAGAACTCCTGAGTTAAATGGATATCTTGTGGAGGACAGAGATCTCCTTCTGAGATGATTCCCCCATATTTCCATTCTTCATGCTCCTAGTTCTTCCTCCACCCTCTCTCTATTCCCCTCCCTATGCCTCCACGTATCCTAGGGAGACACCTTTTTTTTTTAACTTTTTTTTTTTTTAAGAGAGAAGGACAGTGAGAGAGAGAAAGAATCAATTTTATTTAGTTTTTCATGTGGCTCTCGTTGCTCTGACACTTCTTTGTGTACGTGGTGCAGGTCCCTGCGTATGCCAAGAAAGTGCCGCGACTGCTGAACCACTGCTCCAGCCCTGCTTATGCCTTTTGTAAAAGCTACCTATGAGGACTGTTTTTTATTTATTTATTTTGGTAGTGGGAGTTGGTCCCAGGAGTACTCTTCCACTGAGCTACATGAACATTTTTTTTTTGGTGGGGGGTGACAGGGTCTCACTAAGTTGCCCAGGATGGCCTTGAATTTACGACCCTGTTGACTCAGCCTCCTGAGTAGCTGGGATTACAGGTGTGGCCCACTGCACCCAGCCTCTAAGAGGTTTTACTGATCATAAGTGTTGTGCAGTTCTTAGGAACAATAGCAATACCAGCAGCAGCAACAAAACTGGTAAAAGAAAGCTACAGGAAGTGGGGCTAGTGGATGATAACAACAGCCTTATTTACTGAGCATTTAGTATGTGTCGGGAGCTGTGCTGAGATTTTTGTTTAGAATATGTCACACTATCTTCAGCTAATATTATGAGGTAGGTATTGTTATTATCACCAGTTTATAGACTAGGAAGTGGAGGGTCAACTAGGTCATTTCCTCAGTCTTGGTTGTTGCGCTGAGTGGCAGGGGCAGAATTTAAACAGGATGCAGTGCAGAATCCTTCTCTTTGTGACTGAGCCCTGCTATTTGTGTGTGTGTGGTGGTTGTTTGTTTGTTTTTGAATCATGGTGTTTAACCACTGAGCCACATTCCCAGCCCTTTTTATTTCTTATTTTGAGACAGGATCTTGCTAAGTTGCTGAGGCTGGCTTTGAACTTGTGATCCTCCTGCCTCAGCCTCCTGAGCTGCTGGGATTATAGGCTTGTGCCACCGCTACGGGTGACCCCTGCTCTTTGTGACTGAGCCCTGCTCACAGTACTGAGCCTGCTCTTTGTGACTAAGCTCAGCACCAAGCTAGAGAAAGCTTGTGTCATCCCTTGCAGGCTGGGGCAGGACTTCTTGGATACTGAACAGGAGAGAGGGAGACTAGCTGAGTTGGGAGAGGGAGGTGGGTTGGTTGTCTGCCTGGCTTGCCCAGCCTGTTCTTCACTTCTGTTCTCCAGCCTCAGCCTCCCCAGTAGCTGGGATTACAGGCTCAGGGCCTGGAGTGCTGGGCAAGTGCTCTATCACTGAGCTCTCCACCTCAGCCCCACAGGGAAGCTTTGGGGAGCTGTGTTTTCAGAAGTGGCTCTAAGAGCATTGGCCTGGAAAAGGCTGAAAGGGGAGGTGAGGGTGGAGGATGACTCAGTGGCACAGCGCTTGCCTGGCATGTGAGATCCTGGGTTCCATCCCCAGCGTGGAGGTGGGGTTGAATGACAGAACACTTCCTGCGTCTCCTTCCCCTGGCTTGCAGTCCTGTGGGACCCTGTCAGGTCTCAGAAATGCCTCTCCCACCCACCCTCTCTGCACTCCTGCCCCTCCTTGCCCCAGCCTGGCAGGAACCTACCTTGCCCATCACCCCTTGGCCCTGCTGGCCCACCTCTCCTTGCTGGTCACCCCCATGCCCTGCTGGCCCACCTCTCCTTGCTGGTTACCCCTCCAACATGCTGACCTACCTCTCTGCCCCTACTTTACCCACTTTGATGCACAGCTGTGGAAGCACAGGGGACTGGCCTTGAAGCACTTCCTTCTGTCCCCCAAGATGGCTCCCCCAGACACCTCTGCCGGCCAGCCCTCCATCCTATGCTGGGCCTCCACTGTGTGGCCCAGCTACCCCACCCTTCAGGGGGTCACAGGCCTCCCAGTGGCAGTAACCCTGGCAGTCCCACCTCGCGGGCAGTGGCCACATGGGCTCTTCCCCTCACAGTATAGCTCCCTTCCCTTTTCTACCCCATCTGGGGAGGGACCGCCCTAAAGACAGGCACAGTTCATTCAGAAAACATTTCTCACGTGTTTGCCTGCCATCTGCCAGGCCCTGGGTTGAGTCACAAGTGACGCAGGGTGGTGTGGCCCCTGCCCTCTGCTCATCTCCTCCCACATTCCCCAGCGCTTTCTCACGGTGCCAAGAGAAGCCTAGCAAGGTGTCCTTTCACCTGGTACCTCAGGGGGCTGAGACCTGAGTGCCTCTGTGTTCCCTTAGGGCGAGGGTTCTTCCAGGCCTGGGCCCCTCTGGGCCCCAGAGAGGGGGACTGCAGCTGACTGCAGCTGGAGGGTGAGGGAGGATTGGGAGAATGTGACCCGGCGTCACCCTTGTGTGAGAATGAGATTAGCAGCAGCTGTAGGATTCAGAGCAGACAGACTAACACCAGCATCTGCCAGTCTCTTGCAGTGATTCTCCTTTTCCAATCTTTGTCCATTCCCGAATGTGGCCAAGTTCAAAGGGAGGCTAGGGGGGCTGGGGACTCAGGAGAAGGTAGAAGAGTATAGCCCCCCCACCCCCGCTGCCCTGTGGTCTGCCTGCCCCCCTCCTGAAGCAGGTTGTTTTTCTGGTTCATGGGTAAATATCTGACCTGTTTGGGTTTCAGATGCCTGCCCTTCGAAATTCCTGCTGGGCCAGATAAGTGCGCCAGAACTCTTCACAATCTGAGTTGCTTTTGGATAGGCTGTAAAGCAACTGGCCGGCTCGCTGAGTCCTGCAAGGATCAGCACATGGTGCTGGCCTCCCAGGTCCCTGTGGTGGGCTGAGGGAGGACATGGCCCCTGCCCTCCCTCTGAGAGCTTGGACTTATTCGAGTGGGAGGCAGTCCCCTTCTATGGTCAACACATCCCTTCCAATTCGTTTTTAAAGAGATAGCAAAGGGTGGGGAATCGATTTTATTTATTCATGTGGCCTTTGTTTCTCCAACCCTTCATTGTGTACATGGTGCTGGGGTTTGAACCCAGGTCCTTGTGCATGCCAGGGAAGTAACCACTGAGCCTCCACTCCAGCCCCACCCCTTCCAACTCATAAGTAGAATTCAGTCAAGTGCCAGGATGTCTGCTGTGGACAAAGAGTGATAAAAGCAGGCAGGAAGGGGTGCTGGGCTGACACTCTGAGGGGGAGACACAGAGGGCAGGCAGTGAGGATGAGGCTGAGGGGAGGGGTGGCTGTGGCTTGCTGAGCCCCTAGTCTGTGCCTCTGCACTGTCTCTAGACCTGAGCCTGGGCCTGCAGCTGACACTGGAGCTTCCTGCCCTGGTTTTGGGCTTGGAACCTGCACCTTCCTTCCTGGTCCTCAGATTAAGTTGGGTTTTTGTTTAGGGAAGGCTGCTGCTGAGGCTGGGAAATCCAAGGATTGGTCTCACCAGTTGCCCTGGACCCCAGTGAAGGACCTGGCTGTATGGAAGGCTGAGGCTCCTTAGCAGGGAGGGAACTGGCCGTGGGCACTGATGTGGGCAGTGGATGGGCCAGCACGCAGAACAGGCCTGACCAGCCAGAGGCTGGGGGGACCTGAGCTGCTCATTCTGGGAAAGCTTCAGCAGACAGTATGACATGAGCTGGTCCCAAACCATTTTTTTTTCTGTTTTCTTTTTTTAAGAGAGAGAGCGTGTGTGTGTGAGATAGAGAAAGAAAGAGTTAATTTTGTTTTTTTCATCTGGTTTATATTTTTCCTCCTCTTAGTTATGTATGTGGTGCTGGGGATTGAACCCAGGTCCTCACACATGCCAGGCAAGCACTCTACCTCTGAGCCACCTCTTCAGCTCCCAAAACCACTTTTCTAACCCTGTCTAGTGGATTTCCTCCCTGTCTGACTTCCAGCCAAGAACTTGGTTGCTGGTTTCTCTCTCCCGCACCCTTAGATACTGGGGATTGAACCCAGGGGCACTTAACCATTGAACTACATCCTCAGCCCCAGCTCCTTTTATTTTTTTTTAATTTTTTTTAAGAGAGAGGGGCAGTGAGAGAGACAGAGAAAGAGAGAAACAACTTTATTTAGCTTTTTCACATGGCTTTAGTTGCTTCAACACTCAGTTGTGTACATGGTGCTGGGGTTTGAACCCGGGTCCTTGTGTTTGCCAGGCAAGCGCCGAAACCGCTGAGCCACCGCTCCAGCCCCTCCTTTTATTTTTTGAGACAGAGTCTAAGTTGCTTTGGACCTTGCTAAGTTGCTGAGTCTGTCTTTGAATTTGCGATCCTCCTGCCTTAGCCTCCTGAGCCACTGGGATGACAGGCATGAGCCACCGTGCCGGACTTGGTTCCTGTTCCTTGTGGCCACCTTAGCCTAGCTCAGTAGGAAGCTGGAGGAACGAGTGCACTGGGTGGATGCCATTCCGCAGGAGAGGGGTCCCAGGAAGCTGCAACCTTGGGCAGCTCAGAGGAGCTGAGGTGCTGGGAGCCAGGTCTGATGGCCCTCGTGGATGAGGGGAGGAGCCCCGTGGAAGGCCAGCCCTTCTCCGTACACATCTCACCGTTTCAGGAAGGCTGTAGGTACCCATGCACAGTGGGGAGCGGAGCTTCAGGTCTTAGGGCAGATGGGGGTCTGGTACAGTCCTGACTTGGGCTTGGTGCCCAGGCAGGGAAAGAGATGGAGCGATGCCAGCAGCAGGCGGACGAGGTGATGGAAATTATGCTCAACAACTTCGACAAGGTCCTGGAGCGTGATGGGAAACTGGCAGAGCTGGAGCAGCGTTCAGACCAACTCCTGGACATGGTGTGAGGCCCCAGGGAGCAGAGGTGGGGTGGGGAGGCTGATGAAACCCTCGGAGGGCCCTCGGGGTCTCCAGGCCCTTGGCCTCTGGGTTTCCTGAGGCACCCCAGGTGCCATTGTGCAATGGGTAGGTCTCACAAAGCAAGGAGATGTGGGTCTGAAGGGGTGGGCCCTCCTCAAGGTCATGGAGAGGCAAGGCTGACAGCCAAGGGCTACACCTTGTGAGACCAGAAGCAGACCAGGGGAGTTCCAGGACAGGGTGTGTGGGCAGGGTCAGGAAGAGGCTGGGCCCTGTGGGGACGGGTGGGAGCCACTAACGCCCACCCTGTGTCTGGGTATCCACAGAGTTCAGCCTTCAGCAAGACAACCAAGACCCTAGCCCACAAGAAGCGCTGGGAGAACACCCGCTGCCGGCTCTACTTGGGGCTGGCCGTGGCCAGTGGCCTGCTCCTCATTCTGATTGTGCTGCTGGCAACCCTTCTCCCAGAGAGCAGCGGGCACAGCAGTGCGCCATAGGCCCAGGACGCAGACATCGCCTTAGAGCCCGGGGGAGAGGCTGAGTGGCCTCGAGAACTCCGGTGCTCGTTCCCTGCTGAGCCAGCCCAGGGACACCAAAAGCAGCTCCGATATGTACACCTTTGCATCTCCAGTCTTGCCACAGCCTGGATCTCAGCAGCAGCCTGCCGCACCGGCCACACTAGGCCACCCCACCTGGAGCTCAGTAAAAGCTGCTGTCTAGCCTAAGGCTGGTGTGAGTGAGTGTATGTGACCTCCTGTTGGATAATCCCACTCAGTGCCCCCCCTTCACCCCCAGGGGTGCTGCCTAGCCTACTACCCAAAGGACTTGGCCCCAGGAGGTACCCCTTCCTTTCTCTCGACTGCTCAGTCCAGCCCAACTCAGACCTTTCTGGAGTGTGGGTGCAGGGTCACAGTGTTACTGGAGTCCTAGGTCAGAGCCTAACTCTTGGTATCTGACAAATCAGTTCCAGCCACCTGCCCCCAAAACCAAAGAGGAAAGATAGGGGTGAAAAGCAGAGAAACTTTACTCAGCACAGCTACACTGCTTACACAAGGGACCCACGCCCTCACTCTGTCTTCCAGGGCTCACAGGGACTTTGAGGTTTCATAGGAAGGGGAATGAGGATGACACTTGGGGATTTTCGCAGCTGCCCACACAGATCTCCATCAGGTGTGGTCTGTCCATCACCGATGTCAGGATAGGTCAGCAGGTTTGTTGGGATTCACAAGCTGCTGTTGTCTATGTGTGAGGGGTGGGGGGGGCTTGGACTCATGTTTATCGGATCAGATCTTTCCCCCAGAATCCAAGGTGACGTGGAGCAAAGGAGATGGAGGCAGAGATGTCTAGTCTTTAATCCTGCTTTTAGCCACCTTTGGACATTTGCAGGGAAAAGTGAGGAATCTAAGTCCTTGTAACAACAACCGTGCTCAACCCAGAACCTTGAGCCAGCTTCTCTGAAAACCAGATCTATTATTTTTGACATCTTGGGGAACTGGGAGGGACTCTAGATGGGAGGATGGGACTTCAGGGATGCTTTCTCGAGGCTCTCATCTTCAGACAGGTTTTCCCTTCTCAGCACCTCCCCCTCCCCAATTTTGCTGCCTCTGCCATGTTGTGCCTTCAGCTTTAACCAGACTGCAGAAGCCACAAGTGTGGAGAAAACGGGGAAGATTCCATGGTACTGAAAAGAATTCAGACATTTCAACATTGCAGAAACTCCTGTGACCATGAAGGCACGGAAGAGGGGGCAGGGCAGCCTCTGCCTGGGCCTCTACAGCTCTATCTCAAAAGCCAAGTGTGTGAAATCAGCTAGATGGAGTGAGGGCTACTGACAGAAAGAATAAACCCTGAGGGCTGTGAGATTTACCCACAGTGGACTACTATGTCTTCCTGGTGGGTGGGGAAGCACTTAGCTCTGCAGGTGATCAGCAGCGCCACTTACAGGCTGTCCATTTGGGCAAGCCACTTTATTTTTATTTATTTATTTATTTATTTATTTGGTACTGGGAATTTGATACCAAGGGTGCTTTAGCACTGAGCTACATCCCCCAGCCCTTTTACATTTTTTAAGTTTAAGAGTGTCTTGGGGGCGCTGGCACTTGCCTGGCATGCGCGAGGATGTGACGTTCGAATTCCAGTACCACGTACACAACTAAGTGTTGGAGCAATGAAAGCCACATGAAAATCTAAATAAAATTGATTTTTTTCCTCTCTCACTGTCCCTCTCTCTCTCAAAAAAAGTATCTTGGGGCTGTAGCAGTGGCTCAGCGGTAGAGTGCTTGCCTGGCATGCACAAGGACCTGGGTTCAAACCTCAGCACGACATACACAAATAAGTGTTGGAGAAACAAAAGCCAGATGAAAGAATAAAATTGATAATCTCTTCCTCTTAAAAAAAAAAGATAGGGTCTTGCTAGGCTAAATTGCTGAGGCTGGGAAAGCTACTTTTTTTTTCCTGTATCAGGGATTTTAGCCGGGGATGCCTGACCACTGAGCTATGTCCCCAGCAACGCCCCCCCCTTTTTTTTTAAAGAGAGAGAGAGAGAATAAATTCTATTTTTTTCCATCTGGCCTTTGTTTTGCTGACACTCAGTTGTGTATGTGGTGCTGGGTTTAGAACCCAAGTCCTCCCGCATGCCAGGCAAGTGCTCCAACCGCTGGCCCAAGGCTCCAGCGCCCTCTCCCTTTATATTTTATTTTGAGACAGGTTATAAGTTGCTTAGGGCCTAAATTGCTGAGGCTGGCTCTGAATCTGATCCTCCTCCCTCAGCTCCCGAGTGGCAGGAATTACTGGCATGTGCTACCTGGCCCCTCAGTGGGGCAAGCTACTTGAGTCACGGGTTTTACTTGTGCAAAAAGGGCAGAAGAGGGGCTTGCGCTCAGTGGTAGAGCAAGTGCTTAGAGGCCCTGAGTTCAATTCCCAGGAGTCAAAACCTAAACAAACCAGCATGATGGTGATTATTATTGCGAGGATTAATTAGGAACACTGTGTAAAACATCCATCAACGCAAGTCGCGTGTAGCGACCCCCAGCCCAATCTCGCCTTAGAATCACCTGCAGAAGGGGCACAGGTCCCGCTCCGGGCTGGCTGGTTAGGAGTCCGGCGAATCAGTCCTGGGTGGCAATCCCCGGGGCCCACTCCTCTCGGGGACCGCCGTACAGCCAGCGCTGCACACCAGGTACTTAGGTCAAAACGCGGGGGAGGCTGCGCAGTGCGCTAAGGCCACACAGCCTCGAGCGAGCGCAGGTGAGGCTAGAGTCTGCGCCGAGACCGCCCGCAGGTCCCGCCCTCAGGGCCAGGTGAACACACGGGGGCGCGGGAGCGTTTTCCGGTGCGGCCAGGACGCGCAACCTCCAATACCCGCACACGAGGACGAGGACGCGCGGCCGCAACCGCAACCGCCGCGACCACGCCAGAAATTCCCGGGAATTCCCTCTTCCTCCGACCCCATTGGTCGCGGCCTTTAGTCACCTGACTTGTCCTGCCAATGAGAGGCAGCGGAATCGGTACTTCCGCTTTCTGTTCGTTAACACGCCACTAGGCCCGCCCTTCGAAGGTTCTGATTGGCTAAGCCCTCTCCGTTCACCAGCTTATTGGTCAGCGCCGCGGGGCCGCGCTCCAGCAGGTCCGAGGGCTGTGTCAGGCTGCGGTGGCCATGGCGTCCTATTTCGACGAACACGACTGCGGGCCTTTGGACCGCGAGCAGGACGCCCGAACCAACATGCTGCTGGAGCTCGCAAGGTGGGCGCGGGCTGGGCCGAGGCGGGGCTGCGGGTCCGAGGGGAGTAGGCGTCGCCCGCCGCGCTGCGGTCCGGGCCGAGGTGCGTGGCCCGAGCTATCGGGGAGGGCTGGGTGCTCACCGGCCGCATAGAGCCGGGCCCCACTCGCTTTCTGTCGAATGGGCATCTCCTGCGTCCCGCGCAACTGCTGTTACTACGGGGCGGGAATGGACCCCGGGGGCGCTTCACCACTGAGCCACACCCTAGCCCTTTTAATTTCGTCCTTGGTACCAGGCACTGACCCTAGGGGCGCTTTACCACTGAGCCAGGGTCTCATAAGTTGCTTAGGGCCTCGCTAAATTGCTGAGGCTGGCTTTGAACTTGTGAGCCTCCTGTTGCAGCCTCCCAGGTTGCTGGGATTACAGGTGTGCACCACCAGGTGTGGCCCTTTTTAATTTTTTTTTTTTAAAGAGAGAAACAACTTTATTGAGTTTTTCACATGGCCTTAGTTGCTCCAACACTCAGTTGTGTACGTGGTGCTGGGGTTTGAACCCGGGTCCTCGTGCTTGCCAGGCAAGCGCCGAAACCGCTGAGCCACCGCTCCAGCCCCTTTAATTTTTATTATTTTTTAAAGTTTTAAAAATTTGTATTTATTTTGGTACTAGGGATGGATCCCAGAGCCTCACTGGCATGCTGGACAAACTGCCACCAAGCTGCATCCCTGGTCCTCCCTATTTATTTTTGAGATGAAGTCTTATCAGTTGCTGAGGCTGGTTTTGAACTTGTAATCCTGCATCAGCCTCCTAAATTGGTGGGATTACAGAAGTGTGCCTGGGTGTGGGGCAGGGTATTTATCTGTTGGTCCTCAGTGACCATGGGGGCCAAGAGGAAGTGTGGCTTCCCTTGGTTCTGACCCTGCAGCTTCCTCCTAGGTCTCTATTCAATAGGATGGATCTTGAAGACTTGGGACTGGTTGTAGACTGGGATCACCACCTGCCTCCACCGGCTGCCAAGGCTGCAGTGGAGAGTCTCCCCAGGACAGTCATCAGCAGCTCTCAGGCTGGTGAGGACACCACATCTTCTGCTGTCTGGGCAGGTCTGCAGACTGTGGTCTGGTCCATCAGTGTTCCAGGCCCGGATGGGGCACGCGTGCCCATCAGGAGTGGGAGCTGGGTGGTGGGGCCTGTAGCAGCCTCCTGATCAGCACTCCCTCCTCAAGAGCTCAAGTGCCCCGTGTGTCTTTTGGAATTTGAGGAGCAGGAGACTGTCATCGAGATGCCTTGCCATCACCTCTTCCATTCCAACTGCATTCTGCCCTGGCTGAGCAAGGTACTGCTTCCCTCCTTCTATCCTCAGTTCGCAAGCTTCTTGCTGGGATCAAAGAAGAGTGGAGTAGAGATGGGTAGCTAGCGGGGAGGGTGATTAGCTGATGGAATGAAGACCAGACTTGGGCTGAAACACCACCTACTTTTCCCAGACAAATTCCTGCCCCCTGTGCCGCCATGAGCTGCCTACTGATGATGACACTTATGAGGAGCACAGACGAGACAAGGTAGGAGCTGGTGGTTGAGTGGAGCGGCCGCCTGGGCCCCTTGGCCTCACCCTCCATGCTCATGCAGGCCTGATTAGGCCTCTGGATCCCCTGGCTTGGCCACTGATTGGTAAGGGGCAAGAATGAGCAGTGCAGAAGCGAGATGTGGCCCTGCAATGGCTGCCCCAGCCCTTGCCCTGGTCTTCAGGCTGGGCCCTGTCTGTGTCCTGTCTTCCAGGCTCGAAAGCAGCAGCAGCAGCACCGACTGGAGAACCTCCACGGGGCCATGTACACGTGAGGCAGCTGGGCTGGGTGCCAGCCCTCTACATCCCCCTCCGCACCTTGAACCCTCATTAAACGTCTCTTTGCCCACCCTGCTGCTGCATTGCTCACAGGCTGGGGCAGGGGCTTGCGTCCTTCACCAGGTCTCCACTGCTCTTGGGGAAGGGGACACTGAACAGCAGCAGGTGCCAGGCTGCATTTCCCTACCCAGTGCCCCAGTGGAGCCCAGGCAAAGAGCCCAGCCACTGGACTAGCCAGGGCTTGGATCTGTGTGTTCACGGTTGGAAGAAAACTGTCAGGTCCTGGTACCCTGCAGCTATTTAAAGCTGATAAACTAACTTGCACCTCCCCCCTGCAATTGCCAGTTAACCTTGGAACCTTCAGTTAACCTTAGAATCCCAAAGTGTTCTTTAGCACCGGGAGAGAGAATTGCTTTTGACATTTTAAAGTTGCTTTGTATCCTCCCCTCCCCATATCCCACCACCAAGGAATCAAAGTTCAGACCAGACTGAGTGGGGGAGGAAATAAGACTGTCAGGCCAGGTCAGTATTTAGACTGTTTAGAGGCCCAGAAAGGGTTTCAAGCCCTTGGGGGTTTTTGGATAGTGCCTGCCATCCTTGGTTGCTGGCAACTCTGCTCTTAACAGGGCAGTGGACGCTCAGGGTTTTCCCTAGGGGCAGGGATCCCTTGCTTAGGGAAAGCTGTCCTGGATTAGGCTCTCCCTCATTTTTCAGAACAGACTGCAAACATGCATATTAGAATTCTTTTAATAGATATAAAAAAGTACTAAAATACCCATGTGGTTCTGCTGTGTTATTTGCCCTAAAGGAAGTGAGGGGCAGAGTGAAGATCCCAGTGCAGCTCAGTGGGCCCAGAAGTGGGCTTTTCTTGTAAGCTAAGGCGTGCTCTTCCCACCCCTAGACCTGTACCCCCTGCTGCCCCCAGCCCCCAATTCCTGCAGCAGGAAACCCCAGTGGTGTGGCTCTGTCACTGGGAGAAGGCACCTGAAGGGCTGGCTGGGCGAGTGAGGACCGGGTTCTGGACACAAAGCAACACTGCAGTGCATGAGCAGCACGGTAGCCTGGGCAGCAGCAGGTCTGCCCCTGTGGCCAGGTGGATGTGGGATGGCCACTTCTCCAGGAGTGAGGAAGCCCAGGTCCCAACAATACTTCATAAAAATATTTTTTGGTACAAAATAAATGCAGAGATGATTAGGGGTAGGGTGCTGTGGAGGTGGGCCAGCCACCCTCCAGGCCTTAGATCATGGCGATGCTCTCGGGTGCACAGTTGAGGTGGGTGGAAGTGCTGCTGCTCCCAGAGGACTTGCAGGCTCGGCCAGGGGCAGGCTGCAGAGCGGCCACCAGAGTGTCTGAGGACACTGCCCCAAACTCATAGCTAAAGGTGCCATAGAAAATGAGGATGTCGATGACGAACACCCACTCGCACAGGGCCGCCCCGTGCTGTAGCTGGGAACTCTCATGGACAAAGAAGACACCGCCTGGAACGTGGCTAAGGAAGCGCTGAGCGTGTGCAAGAACCTGGCAGCACCCCTTCTGCAGGCCCACACACTTAACCAGACCTCACCTGGTGGGAGCAGAAGACCCCGTGGGCAGTGGGGGCTGGAGTCTAGGCCCACCCCATCCTGGAAGGATACTGAGGACCAGGGTGATGAAGGCGATAGCAGCCAGCACACTGCGCAGATAGGCCACTGCCAGGTCCAAGGGGGTGGTGGCCCCATGGTAGGAGAGGGCACAGTGCAGGCAGACAAAGAGCAGCCCTGCAGGGAAGGCCACACCAGCTCCCACATAGTGCAGAGGCTTTGCATGGTCCACCTGGCAAGACAGAGCCCATCCGTGAACTGGGGACGGAACCCAGGGTGCTCCACCATGAGTTACATCCCCAGCCCTTCTTATTGAAACAGGACCTCCCTAAGTTTCCCGCTGGCCTCCAACTTGGAATTCTGACTCAGCCTCTGGAGTTGCTGGAATTATAGGCGTGGGCCAACACGTGGGTTCTTCCTCCTGTCCCCCGTTCACCCTCCACTCCCACCCTCAGGTGCTGTCTTCTAGGGGAAGTCCATTGGGCGTTGGGGGGCACCTGAAAGTTGCCAACCACCACGAGGCCCATGGCGTTGGTGCAGCCTGTGATGAGTGCAGTGACGTTAACCCAGGAGTGCCGGCTCTGCTCCAGGAGCTGCCCGTACCGCAGCAGGCCGATCAGGGCCACTGGGGGAGAACACACTGCTGGGGCCAGCCTGGCACCTTCAGCCAGTCCAGTCCCCACTAGCCTCCTGGAGGCATGCTCCTGCCCCTTCCAGTAGCCCAGAGGGGACAGACAGATGAACTAGGTTTCCTCAGGCTGGGACTGGTAGGTAGCTCTGGGTGGCAGTGTGCAAGCTGGCTGTTGGCCCCCACGAGCAGAAGAGAAGTTGCCCCTCGGTCCTTGCCCTTGGAGGTGATGACCAAGGAGCAAGGGCTCCAGGGCCTTCTCGGGAGAGTGTAAAGGGCTGAGGGTACAACTCACCTGTGAAAGCACCCACATTCCCGATGAGGCTGAAGAGGCAGCTCTCTGGGGGGTAGCTGCCACACTTGCTGTGGGGAGGCAAGGACAGTGTGAGGCAGCCGTACCCACAGGCCCCTGCTTCCCGCATCTGCCTGCTCCTCAGCAGGCAAAGCACTGATTTATGAGAAGGGCCGCTGTCCCTCACAAACAACTGTCTCCACACGGAGCCCCCAGCAGAGATAAGGGGACGCCCTGGAGTGCTGCCAGGCCTGAGGCCTGCTGCTGGCCTGGCAGTGAGGGTTTGAGCTTAGGTGCAGCTGCCTGCCCTTACTAGCTGTGTAACCTAAGCCTCAGTTTCCTCACCTGTAACATAGCGGCCTCCCTACTGGGAGAGTTAAGGGACATCACACAGCTTCTGGCAGCTGGCAAGTGGTATTAAGTGGCTCTCAGCATGATTACTCCTGTGACCCAGGGACAGGCCTTGGTTTAAGGAGGCTTTTAGAAGTCAGGGAGCATGTTGGGTCTCCCTGTCCTCGCTTTTCCAGGACTTACCTGATGAGGGGGACATCATCCAAGGTGCAGCAGGTCTTGGGGCCCCCTTGCTCAGCAGGGTCAGGAGAGCAGGACTCATTGTAGGACCTGGCAGGACCAACACCAAGTAGACTGGGGTGCCCCAGGCCTCAAAGAAGACCCTCTCCCAAACCTCCCCAGCAGGACACCAGAGCCTGTTCCCAGGGGTGCCTGCAGCAGAAGCCAGAGAGCTGAAGGGTTGGTGGGAGGAGGGCAGATGGGCAGGAAGCGGTGCCTGGGACCAGCTTCAGGAGAGAGGTCCTGGCCTGTAGTGGCCCTAGAGCCCAGGAGGGGACAGATGTGGGGAGTCTTAGGGTGAAGCTGCCTGCGGAGCACTCCATACCAGTTCTCCACCGGGCACACGTGGCGGTTCATCACGGCCATAGCATACCTGCCGGAGCGGGAGTGGAACCGTCACCCCGCTGCCCTCTCCCTCCTGGCCCAGCCACCCCCAGCCACTTCTACCTGGGCTGCTGTCCACTCCACCGGGCCTGCAGCAGGGCCCCAGCTGGAAACCCTCCTGCTGGTCAGTTGGGCTGCATGGCAGCGGTGCCAGCGTGTCCAGGCAGCAGGCCAGGCTTTGGAGAGCGCCAGAGTGACCCTGGGCACCACCCTGGAGCCTGCTACAGGACAAGGGACACTGCGTGTGCCATCGTGTCCCACCGCTCCGCTGCCCGCCCCTTACTTACACGGTCCATATGCCGGTGATGGAGAAGGCTGACAGGCTGACAGGCAGGAGGATCCAGGCGGTCATGAGGGAGGGGAGCCAGGGTGGTGGAGGAATGGGGGGAAGAGGGGTGGGCCCGGCTCCCTGTAGGTATCGGCCACAAACATCAGCTGCCCTGGCCTGGTGGGGACAGAGAGCAAAGTTCAGGGTCCGGCGGGGCAGGAGCAGGGGGAGGGGAGGGGTCCGTACGTCGACCGGATCCCTGCTAAGCCCGTGGGCGTCGGAGCCCGCGGACCCTGGGCATCCCCGGCCCGGCGTGACCGGCGACTCCGCGGGGCCGTCCCTCCCTCGCCCCTCGCTGGGGACCCGAGGGCGCCCGAGCAAGGACCACGCACCGTACACGGTGCCCCGCAGGCCCTCGTGGCGCGGTCCTGGGCTGCGGCCCCCGGCGCAGACCCGCGCGTTTAAAGGGCTGGCGGCCCCGCCCAGTCGCCCTGCGGCCCTGCGGCCCCGCCGCCCCGCCGCCCGCCGGGACCTGCAGTCCGCCCGCCCTGCCGCCCGCCGGGACTACAACTCCCGAGCCCCCGCGCCGCGCCCCGGCCTAAGCCGCTCCGCGCACGCCTGGCTCGGCACGGCTGCGCAGGGCTCGGCCAGCGCTGACGCTGTTTACCGAGGTCCGAGGACACAAAGTGCTGGCCACAGGAGGACCATTCCGAGGAATCCCAGGAGGTGGTGCTGCAGGGGCCCAAGGCCCCCGGGCCCAGGTGTGGCCATGGGAAGGCGAGGCTCAGGAGACGCGGGCCGTGCTGGCCACCAGCACCACCGAAACTCGGAGGCCAGGGACATTCTTTTCGTGCTTCAAGAGGCAGGGATACTTGCTTTCGCATACCAAGAGTGTACCTGGCTCCACCCGAAGGCAGCCCAGCTTTGATGGCGCTCTTGGGAGACCGCCAGCCCTGCGGGGGATGGCCCGGGGTCAGGGGCAAGAAGGGGCCACAGGCGAGCAAAGGTTATGTGCACAAACACAGGGCCCTGGCCGGCAGGAAAATGGAGAAGAAACTGCAAGGGCGCAAAAGAAATTGTCCTGGACCCCACTGGGGTTAGAAATGGAACCTACAGCCATAGGAAGGTGGGAATGGAGCAGGAGTTAAAGTAGGGCCAGTGAGTATGTCTGTAAAGCGGAACAAAGACTAAGAAACAGTAAGGCCTATGCTCCTAGTGACTGGAGGCCGAGGCAGGAGGATCCCAAGTTGGAGGCCAGCATCCTAGTGAGACTGTCTCTCAAAGTAACAAAAATAAAAGGGCTGGTGGTGAACAAAACGACCCCAAAATCTGGCTGAACCAAGGGACCTAAAACACACCCCACCTTTGGTTGGTCCCAAGGGCAAAGGGGTGCCTCTATTTTTGCAGCACTGGGGATTAAACTTGGCCACACACCCCTACTTATCGAGGCAGAGATGCTGCCCAGGCTAGCCTTGAACTTGTGTCCTCCTGCCTCAGTCTCCCTGGGCAAGCTCCTGTGATTCTGTCAGAGCTTACTGTGACCTGCTGAGTGGGGTCTGCACCCATGTTCACTTACCTGGCTGTTCTGATGTGACCCTGGAGGCCCTTTTTGGCTCAATATGTCAATCTGTTTCTAAAACACTGAGTCTGCTCTCTACTACAGAGGGGCTCCTTCTCACATCAGGCAAGGAGAACTGGAAGCTTTTTAAAAATCCTTCCCAATGCTTCTGCTGAGTAGGTCTAGCTGTTGTGCTCCAACCAGGACAACTCTTAAAATAGCCAAAGCGGGGCTACTTCTCTGGAATGACTTCAGGACAGGAATTAATCTCTTCCCCACTTACACAAGTAATTTCACAACTCCTGACAAAACAGTGCTGTAAAAATAGTTTATTGGTTTAAAACATGCTGTTTCTGAAAAGTGCCTTCCTTCTGGGACTTTCACAGAAGCCAGACACTTTTATTCACCCACAACAGCGGAAACATTAGGAATGAGAAACGACGTCTGGCTTTCTCACACTTAGCACCATGACACAGCCAAGACAACCCACCTCTCGCTCTACTGGGTCTGAGGAGGCCGAGGAGCCACTAGCAGGCCCTCACTCCTAGCCTCTCTGACTCTACCCCTACCTGGGGTAGGGGCCTACAGCTTCTTGGTCATGTGATTCTTGGGGAACAGGAGAGAAATTCAGAGGGAGTTAAAATGTTTCAAATAATTGTTGGCATTCCATGGTAATTCTCCTAAAAAGCTCAGATAGGAGAGGAATCCATTCCACATTCCTCTTTCTATAAGCAAAGGGCTCACTTAAACTGTGAGCCACCTGGGGATCCTGCACCCTGAGTACATGGATCCTGCCAAACAGGGCAGCTTGGGCACTCCCCACCCTAATCATTCCTCCCCTCCTGTGGGCTCAGCTGTGACTGGCAGAACCCCTCAGAGATGGAAGGTCCCTTCCAGAGAGGTTCTTGCCACCCATGCCAGGCCCACTGGCTGGCCCAGTGCAAACTCTCCCACGCGGCTTTGTGTTTTCTCTTCCTGCACTGCATTCAAAGGCCTCCATGCTTGCCGCTGGGCTATAACTCAAGCTCCACTGTCTATTTCTGCAGTCCAAAGACCCAGCCAGCTTCCTTCAGCTGATAACCACTGTGGCCCAGGAAACACAAATGGAGGAAGGGGGTTGGAGCGGTGGCTCAAGTGATTACAGTGCTTGCCTGGCACATGCAAGGATGCAGGTTCGAACCCAGGCACAACGTACACAATGAAGTGTCCAAGCAACAAAAGCCACATGTAAAAAAACTAAATAAAATTTGATTCTCTGTCCCTCTTTAAAAAAAAAACGGAGGGGAGAACTCCACACCAAATGCATATGAGATATATGTCAGATTCTTCTTCAAGAAGATTCTAGTCAAATGAGTGTTGGTCCTGAACCAGCTGCTACAAGGTTCCACAGAATCCAGCGCTGTTGTCACCGCACTGCACAGTGGAGGGCAGGCCTCTTTTGGACTTCTTTAGATCTGTGATAAATGCTCTGGAAGTCCTCCTTGATGGCAAAGCACCAGGTCTTGAAACAGGTGCATGATGTCTAAGTAAACTGGATAGCACCCAGAGGAAGGGTGGCTGCGAGCAGCATGGGCCCACCTGCAGACAGCAGCATCAGCTCCAGCAGGTGGCTCTGGAGGGCCACTTCGCACTGAAGTACAAGGCTCAGCGCTTTAGTCACATGGCACAAGTGAGACACATATTACAATGCCTTTGCAGTTGGAAAACATGCCATTGATGAACCAAGTGCCTCAAGGAGGGTTAAAGTCTGTCTCCTTGCTGAGAGGGCCTTGGTGAGGATCACACAAGGCGATTCCTAAGCACTGCCCTCTTTCACCTCTACCCTCAAGAGACAGGTGTGTTGCCCTTCTAAGTTCTATTATAAAACTAGAAAATAGGTGATCCAGCTGCAATAAGAGAAACCCCGAAAGTATTTCCAGTTAGGAAGCCAGAGTTCCAGGGAGAGCCCAAGTTCCAAGACACAAACCAACTGAAGAGTTGGAAGATTAAAAATACTGGTCCTTTCCCTGAAGGAAGCGGGTGGAGTTGGCAGGGCCCGCCTGGTCCAGGAGGCACTGGAGGGTAGCTGGCATTCTGAATCCAAAGGCACTTTCTAGCTAGATGTGTTAGGTCAGTCTTTCTCTTCTGGAAGCAGAATGAGCCTGGGACTGCACTTTTAAGGCACTTGACTTTTGTCTGGAAATGTGGGTGGGTGCGTAGCCCAGACCCTTCTAACCTACTATGCCCTTCACTGTTCCAGCATTCCTCTGGCACTGCAAGCTGTGGCTCAGTGTTTAATGTGTTAATGATGTAGTTCAATCAAGTAGCTGCCTTGCCCCATTTGTGAGGGGTCAGCTTTCAGGGGTTTAGGACACAAACCAACAGTGCCCTCGGGTGTTAAAAGCTGTTGGGATGGTAGTCAGACAGACCTTGCGACCCTGACATGGAGAAACCCCTGGGGCAGGGGGCTTTGGCTTCAGGAAGTCTCAATGCTCACAGGCTGGCTCACACTCCACATTTGAAGTCACTGACATTAATGCTGATTTGCTGAGAAACTGAGATGCTTCTGAACTTTGGCGCACAGATGTCCTGAGGACTTCCAACCATAGCCTAAAGCTCCCCTGCCCCATGTGGTACTAGGGACTGAATCCAGAACCCTGTGCATGCTACCACTGAGTTACATCCTCAGTCCTCTTAGACTAACCCTGTGTTAGAATGTTGCCTAGAGCCTGGGGAGATAGCTCAGTAGTAGAGAGGTTGCCTAGCATGCAAAAGGCCCTGAGTTTGATTCCTGGGACCACTTTAAAAAGTTAAGAAGTTCCCTAGGTCTACTACTGGGGATCTATAAGAATTTCAGTTATACACTCTGGAAGAAGGAAAGGGAAAAAAAAGCATGGACAAAAAGGGGAGCTTGTTTTGCTTCTTATAGTGTGTTCTTTCTTCAGGACTTTTTCTGGGCAACTGGGTCTCCAAAACAATGCTGACTTGCACTTCGCATGGATGTTCAAGACCATTAAGTCACGGCTGGACTTAACAGCTTGTTTTGATAATTCCCCTTCGGCTGAACAGAGAACAGTCTATTGACAGCTGGGGATGAGGGTCAAAAGCTGGAACTGCTTAGCCCCAGCCAAGCGGGTTTTACTGAATGCAATCCTTAAGAGTCTAATTGCACTATCTTCCCAAGTCTCCTACCTAGACATTATGGAGCTGTGAGCACCTTGGAGGATGTCATGGAGGGAAAGACACAAGCTTCAAGCAGGCTCACAGCAGAGCATAACCCTGTCATCTTCCCGGTCCCAGAGACACTTGGAGAACTTCTTAGGCAGATCCCCAGAACACCCCACCTCCAAAGTCCTTAGTAGTGGAGCTGCACAGTGATGGTGAAAGGAGGGGTGGAAGGAACCGATGGAGTCTACCTGAGGCAAAAAGCAAACAGTCTAGGAAACCATGGGTGGAAACGAGCAAAACATTAAAGTCACAAACACGACTCAGAGTGAGTGGCCAGGTGTGTGACCTTAGTGAGACAGCAGCATGTTGGGAAAAGGCTATATAAACCCTGGCTCTGCCTGAGGTCCCTGCTTCAGGAGCACCAAATTAGTAAAACAAAATCCTCAAAAATTCCAAGATACTGGGCCAGGCAAATGGGCCAACATGAGAAAGAATTGCTGCAAGGGAGGTGGGCCAGGTGCAGTCCTGCAGCACCTTGTGGATGCAGCAGCTCAAGAGGGTCTCCAGAGCAAACAGACTGGTCTTGGACCCCCCAAAGCAGGGGCAAGTGACCTAGAATTCTCCCAGTGACTGGCCTGGAGAGGAGCCCTTCAGCCTGGTCGATGTCGGCTCTGGCGCTTTTCAATCTCCTCCTGGACACGCAACTTGAGGGCCTCTCGCATGGGCAGGTCCAGAGGCGTGTGTGCTGACACCTCCTCACTCACCCTTCCTGGGTCATCGTCCTATGTGGGGGAAGAGGCAGGAAGCTCAGGGTCTGCTCTTTCAGAAAGGCAACCTTCCCTATCTCTAGACAACACTCACACAGAACTCTGGCTCAAGGCTTCTTGCCAGGGCTGATCATTTTTTAGGTGTTCCCTGTGATAGTGATTTTTAATTGGGGGGGGTTACAAGTTCTCCCTGTTCCCCCCAGAGTCACCATGAGACAGGGCTCCACTGTGCTCTCACAGTGGCCCTGAGACAAACTGTGGCTCTGGGTCTGGCAGTGACTTCTATCACAGTCCAGGGCCTTCAGGCTGCTGCTGCCTCCATGAGGCGTACCTGGTATACGATAACTGACGTGACCTCTCCATTGTCCGCCTCATATTCTAAGCAGAAGAGCTGATGGCCAGATGGCTCCAGCTCAGAGCCAGCACTACTGCTGCTTTCGCAGGACTCCTCACAGTCTGGGTTGCTTGGGTGGGCAGAGCCATCTGTAAAGATGAACCAGAGTGAGAGGAAAGCGAGGGATGTTGCTGAAGCCCCTGCCCAGAGATGGTGCAGGAAGCCATCCTCTAAGACCCAGTATGTGTGTGTCTGGTGCCAGTGCCGCCGACCTTCTAATTCCTGCTCTGAGGCTGGCAGAGTCTTGTTACAAAGTAGACGCACAATGCACATTGTCCAGCAAACAAGAGCAGAAGGTAGTGGGAGAGTGGATAGAGCTGCGCCGGCGTTCAAACCCAGGCTTTGCTGTTTACCAGCTTGGAGATCTTGGGCAGGTTACTTTACCTCTCTATGCCTGTTGCCTAACTGCGGTTAATGTTCTAACGGGCAGGGTCCTACAGACCCAACGAACACACAAACGAAACGCGGTGACTGAGATGTCTACTCGCAGGTGCCTGGGGAAAGGGCCACTCTCCTCGACTCACTCCTAATCATGACCTGGTCGCTGACATCTGAGCCAGGCTCCGTCTCCGCCAAGGCGGGGACGCTACACCTCGGGGGAAAGGCGGAGGCCGCCCCCTGGCCGGCTGGCAGGCAAGTTCACCGGGAAGACCTGCGCTCCTCACCTCGGCGCCGCGGCAGGTACACCTGCAGGTCGGGCTTGCGGGGCCGGGTGGGTGCGGGCGTGTGCCGCCTCCTCGCCTTCTCCTTGGCCTGCTTCACCTTCTTGTCGTAGTCGTCCCTGCGGGGAGCCGGGCGGGAGTCAGGGCGGGTGGGCCGGGCCGGGCCGGGCCGGGGGCGGCGGCGGGGCGGGGCGGTACCGAGCGATCTGGTTCCGACGGATGTGGTGCACGAAGCCGTGGCTCATGTCCAGCCGCCCGCCAGGCTTGCAGCAGAGCCCCGGCCCGGGGCCCGGCGCCGCCTGCATCTGGAGTCCGCGGTGCGCAGCCGCCGCCGCCGCCCAACGGACCCGGGCCGCTCTCGCCCGAGCGTCCAGCCGCCGTTCGGGAGTGCCCGCGAGGCCCCACTTCCGGCTCGAGACCGGCTTCCGGCTCCGCGCTGGACTTCCGGCTCCAGGCCGACTTCCGGCCCTGGGGCAGCCTGGGCGCGGCGGAGCCGGACGTCCTGGAGCGGCTTCGATTTCCCGGTGAGGCGATCTGTAGGAAGCGGGGGCTTCGGCCTGCGAGTGGAGCCATCAGAAAATTCAGAGAAAAAGGGCTGGGGCCGTGGCTCCGTGACGGGGCGCTTGCCTACCGTGGGCAAGGCTCCGAGTGCAACCCCTAGTTCCGGAGACAGGAAAGAAAAATTGAGAAGCGTGCAGCCCTCCCGGGAGCACCCCGCGACGTCACTCTTGCCGTCGCCCGACGGGTGACATTCCTTAACAGCCTGGAACCCTGCCGTGCCTCGCTTTCCTCGTTTGCAAGTGGAGGCCTCAGGCAACACTGCGCTCGCCCAGGGCTCCCTGGAATGCAAACTGCGATTGTCTGCGGGGGTCAGGGGTTTGAAGGTCTGAAAGCGTTGATTTAAAAAGTCAAAATCAGGAATTCATGTTTAAAGCAGGGAAATACTGGCGCATCCCACGATGGATGCTACTGCCAATGCAAAGGACCGAGCTGACCCTATCCCTCCACGACGGAGTCAGATCCCGGATTGCGGGGAGAAAGCCTAAGAGCCCTAAGTAGGGCCGTGGGTGTCCCACTCCAGGAACAGAAGGACCACATGGACTGAGCAGGCGCACGCATACATCAGAATTCTGCGAACCACTCTGCTTAGACGGGCAGTACCTTCCTTGTCAACTCCGTGGACCAGTTCAGACACGGGCGGAGCAGGCTGCTAGCTGTGCAGCTGCTGCCTAGCACGAGTGAGCCCGGGGACAACCCCCCCCCGCCCCGCCCCGACAAAGACTGGGAGGGGATATCGCTGCCCTTTGCTGAGAAAGGTTGTCAGCCTCTCGAGGTGAGGAAGCTGAGAGATGTAAGAAGGAAGCAATGAAGGAAGTAGAGCATAGAGAAACCTATGGAGGGGCCCAGTGGGAACTAGAACCCCTTAGCCACTTACAGCCTGGGGTGTATAGAGAGGGCATGAGGAAGGGAGGATTAGGGCATTCTAGGGAGTTGTCAGGGAAGAATTTTTGTAGGATTGTGGAGTACTGGCCAGGATTTAGGGATGGTGGTTCTTGTTCTAAGATAGAGGATGTCTTTCAAAATGGGTTGTCTAGGTCAAGTTCTACCTAACATTCCTGCCTTTTTCTTTGATAACAAAGGGGGGGATGTTGTCTCTTAAATTACTTCCTGCGTCAGTGGAGGACTCCTGTACACACTTGTATTGAGCTGTTTTCCCATCCAAGTACTAACCAGGCTCCACCCTCCTTAGGTTCCAAGATCAGACCAGACTGGGGCACGTTCAGGGTGGTGTGCCTATAGACTTTGGTTTTTTTTTTTTTTTTTTTTTTTTTTTTTTAAGAGAGAGGGACAGCGTGAGAGAGAGAATCCATTTTTATTTAGTTTTTCATGTGACTGTCCTTGCTCTGACACTTCATTGTGTACATGGTGCTGGGGTTCGAACCTGCGTGCTCGCACATTCCAAGCAAGCACTGTAACTGCCAAGCCATTGCTCCAGCCCCTATTGAGCAGTTCTAATGGAGCTCAGTAGGAGGATGTTCTGGAGCCTCTGATTGGTAGTGGCATTTTTTGGTCTTCTGTAAAAAGGATCTGAAGAGCTAAAACAGGGAGGTTCCAGCAGAAGACTGGTAATTGTACAGAGAATTGGGAAGAGGAAAGGAGCTAGGCAAGCTCCTGTCCAGTTAGTGAGTAAACAAACGTGATAATTCCACACAGGAAGACTATTCCCTGGTTAGAGTTGAGGCAGCCAGAGAGGTGATAGGAGACAACTTGCAAAGCTGGAGGCAGGGTCTTGTAAGGAAATTTTAATGGGAATGTAATGGGTGGCCTCAGTGGGCTTGGAGGTCTCCCACTCTGTGGTGACACTTCAGCAGGAGTAATGACTGGGATGTTAATTGGGAAGGAAAAGCTTCTGGTCAGCATAAGAGGATAGTGGAGGCAGAGGAGTGTGAGAAGCTATGGTGGGAATTAAAATGAATGGAGGTGTGAATTTGGTTAGGATGTTCCTGCCAAGGATAGGAGTTGGGCATCCAAGCATGAGTAAGTCCTTCCATTTGGGCAGCCAAAAAACAAAGGTTTTAACCTAGCATTTTAATCTGGGGTGGTGGGATCCCATTCTCCAAGTCCCCATTTCTGCCTACAATTTCCCCTCTGAAGAGGTCCTAGACTGCTGTCGGGGGAAAAGGGCAATGCCCAGTCTGGCTTTTCTATGCTGATGATGGGTGTTAGCTGTGGCACTCAGGGAAACTCTTCACAGGGTTTATCTGGGGGCCTCATAGGAGTTGGGAGGCAGCTGGATGGAGGGACATATTTCCGTGGTGCTTATTGGACTCTAGGTGTCTCATGCATCAGCGCAGACCGGAGATCCATGATGGTGGTTGGTAGGCTATTGGGTGTGGTATACTTGGGGGAGCGATCATGCTAGAATAGTAAACAATGCAACCATTATTTTCTGCAAGCAATTAGTAGAAAATCAATCAGTGTTATCAGCCAGCCTTTGAAGACCATGAAGACAGGAACTTACTGGGGCTTAGGGTGTGTTCTGACTTGTCATTCATTCAAGACTGGAGGACATTCAAGCCTTTAATGGCACAGGTATTCCCCTTGAGTTGGAGAATGCTATCTGATTCCTTTAGTGTAGCTTTTTATTGGCATTACCTCTGTTGGTGGAATGATCCCTTTAGCTGTGTCACTGGGAACTCTCTTGGTAAAGTTAGTTAGGGCTTTTATGTGCCACATTACAGCTTTTAGATTTATCTGAAGGATAAACATTAGAACTAAAAATCATACCAGTGAAAAAGAGATTGAGTTTAACTATATAGGAGGTTAGGGAAATTTGTAGATCTCACACTGACTTAGAACAAACTTGTGACTTTGGTAGTGTCTTCTGTAACCTTTTCTTTATAATCTCCCAGCTTTATTTACTTGTGGGAGGACTGACACAAACATACATTATGAATCATGTTAAAAGAAAATCACACTAAAAGAATCGCTGCCTTTTAAATGCGCATGCATGGCTGTGCCTTGGTTATAACTCTCATGCCAGGAATTTAAGGCCAAGTTGGTCAAAACTGACCTTTTTGCTGATCTTTGCCTAGGGTCAGCTGAGATTACTCAGGAAGCCACTCTCGGGGACCTGTGAGAAGCCTCTTGGCTCCTTTGCCTTTCCTCTACCAGTTATGTCATCTGCCAGGGTGGGTCAGTCTTGCTTGTAAGATGTATGTCTTTTCTATCAAACTTGAAAAATTGTGATGTATAACCCACTACCTCCATTTTAGATTCCCCTCCTCCTTGAAGAGAGTAACTCCCTCACCTGTGTATGCCCACCTGTGTATACCACTTCTTTCCACGGGCCCATTCCCATACCCACCCATCCTCTTCTGGTGAACTTTGCTGACTCACTCAGACCCTCACCACACGTGCGGTGACCCCCACCCCCACTTCCTCCCAGTCGCTGCCTACTTCCTCTCTGCATCTGCCTCCACCTTATCTCAGCCAACCACACACACACACACTGTGCACCCAACTCCTCCAGGTAGAGCAAAGGGCAGTATTGCATCAGGTCAGAATTAAAAACCCCTCACTTCCTTGCTCAGCTCGCATTTTCTTTTGCCCTTCTGCCAAAGTAAATTTTCTACCTTGTTCCCGACCACGTGTTTGATTTCATTTATTTTGCTGACCACATGCAAATTCCCTTGGAAGCATCAGGGATATTTCCTTTTCTAATGACCTTCCTCTTCGCAGAATGTGCCCTGTCTGGGGTCCTCATGAACCCCCTGATCGGGAGGTCTCAGGACTCATCAGAAGTGCAAGGCAGAGGTTGTTCCTCCATTCCCTGGGTGATCTTAAATTGCCAAAATATTGACTTTTTCTTTGGCTCTTTTACTTTCTTAACTTTGGTCTCCAAGTTTTGGTTTTATTTTTTTTTCTCCTAGAGAGGGGGTGGGGAGAGAAAGAGAACCACTTTCACTTATTTCTTCATCTGGGTCCTGTTTTTCCTATACCCAGTTGTGCAGGCATCCAAACCTAGATCCTCATGCATGCCAGGCAAGTGCTGTGACCACTTAGCAACCACGCCAGTCCCAAGTTTTGGTTTTAAACATCCAGCAAGCCAGTTTCACCAGTCTTAAAGTTGGAATAAAGTAAGTAAACTTTAATATTTATATAGTTACCCATTCCATTTAATTAGGGTCAGTAGCAGTACTAGAAATTTATCTGTCTTGTAGGTGATGGCTTAACTCAAGTTTTTCCGTTAGAAGTAGTATTTTTGTAAAACATTAACAGGCAATAGTTAATAAATTTAAGCCAAGGAGCATAATTTCTATAATGTGAAAATAAAATTAATAAGCCCCCAAACATTTGATTTGCATTATAGTTTTTTTTTTTCAAGAGAGAGGGTCAGTGAGAGAGAGAGAGAGAAATAATCACTTTTATTTAGTTTTTCATGCAGCCTTCATTGCTCTGAGACTTTGCTGTGTCTGTGGTGCTGGGGTTTGAACTCACGTACTTGCACATGCCAGGCAAGCACCGTAACCGCTGAGCCACCGCTCCAGCCCCTGCATTATAGTTTTGAACCAAGAAACATAATTTGTATACTATTAATGTCTGTGGTGTCTATTTTGCCTCTGTAAAGATCTGTAAATTGGGGTAGAGCAGTGGCTCAGTGGTTATGGCGCTTGCCTGGCATACAAGAGGATTTGGGTTTGAACTCCAACACCACATACACAATGAAGTGTCGGAGCAATGAAAGTCACATGAAAAAAAGAAACTAAATAAAAATTGATTCTCTCTCACTGTCCCTCTCTCTTTAAAAAAAAAATTTAAAAAGATCTGTAAATCTGGGGCTGGAGCGGTGGCTCAGCGGTTTCGGCGCTTGCCTGGCAAGCACGAGGACCTGGGTTCGGACCCCAGCACCACGTACACAACTGAGTGTTGGAGCAACTAAGGCCACGTGAAAAACTAAATAAAGTTGTTTAAAAAAAAAAAAAAAGATCTGTAAATCTATCAGCTCAGTCACAAGACCCTTTATAAGTTTTACTTCTTTTAAACTTTATCATCTTATATATCAAACTTTAATTTTGTGTTACATTTCTTGGTTATTATGAGGTCACAGAAACCTTTATAATGAAATCTTTTGAACATGACTTTAAATGAGCTCGAGTTTAGCCTAGTTTGGAATCATCCTAACGTGGAATAGAGTGGGAGGAAGAGACTTCTCAGGTAAGGTGGGGCTCTTGACAAATAACGTTTGAACCTATGTGTTTCCATATTGTCACCTTTAAGCAAACTAGACTCTCTTAATTACAGATTATAATGGAACATTTAATCACAAAGCATTAAATTATATCTATTTCCAACCCAATTTGCTGTTTCTGTACAAGTCTGAAAAGAGATTACCACTGTAGACAACTTTAGTACAGTGCTCTCCTAAGTTTTATATTTCAAAAGATTTTTTATATCTGAAGGGCATGAACACACCTAATACACAAAGAAGCCAATGATACCATCACAATTATACTGATGTCCTTATATTAACCAAGTTTAACCTTAATCTTAGAAGAAAGTTTTAAAATCCATAGTGTAAGGTGATAATCCAAAATAATAAAAATAGTAGTTATTTTACCGGAGATGTACCAACCCTAATTCCTTTTCTTTTCTTTCTTTCTTTTTTTTTTTTTTTTTAAAGAGAGAGGGATAGTGAGATAGAGAAAGCAAGAAACAATCTTATTTAGTTTTTCATGTGGCCTTTGTTGCTCCAAGACTTCACTGTGTACATGGTGCTAGGGTTTGAACACGCGTACTTGCACATGCAAGGCAAGTGCCTTAAAAGCTGAGCCACCGCTCCAGCCCCCCAATTTTTTTTTCTTTTTTTTAAAGAGAGAAGGACAGAAGCTGGAGCGGTGGCTCCGCGGTTGCAACGCTTGCCTGGCATGCGCAAGTATGCCAATTCAAACCCCAGCACCACGTACACAATGAAGTGTTGGAGCAATGAAAGCATGTGAAGGACTGGATAAAGTTGATTCTTTCTCTTTCACTGTCCCTCTTTCTTTAAAAAGAAAAAAAAGAGAGAAGGACAGTGAGAGAGAGAGAATCCATTTTTATTGAGTTTTTCACATGGCTTTCTTTGCTCTGATACTTAGTTGTATACATGGGTGCTGGGGTTTGAACCCATGTACTTGAGTTTGCTGGGCAAGCGCCATAACTGCCGAGCCAAGGCTCCAGTCCCCCCCCCCAATTCTTTTAAGAATAGGTTCCCTAAATAATAAAACATAGCACCAAAGATTATCTTAATAAAAACCTTTTGTTACATAGAGAATTAGGTTCTGGCCTTAGTACATCAACATTTATCCTTCGGGGAAAAGAAAAAACTTAAAACAACTTCAACTGATTGTGCTAACCATAAGCAACCAAATCACAAAACCTATTTGAGATTTACCCTCTACGAGCCTTGTGCTGTTGAACCAACTTAAATTCAACCTTCTTAAGCCCCATGAACCAAAAGTTAATTTAAATTTATGAGCGCTCATTTATCTATATGCCAATTTTGGTACCATGTATACAAAAACACATCTAGACACAACATACACAGGTGTGCAAAAATATACATAAAATTGGACAGGAAACAGATTTTCAAATTGCCCTCTGAATAAAGACATCAGGAAAAACAGAGGGCTTAAAAAAAAAAACAACCCTCCAGTTAGACAAGTCTAATAAAAAACAATGTATGGATTTAGGTGCAGAAGACCAAAAGTGGAGATGGACTTGGGATTTGGGTCTCAGAAAACTTTGAAAGCCTGCAGGTCCCTAAAGGCTCTTCTAGTCAAGTGAGAGAGAAGGTGAAAGAATTGAGGATAAGTAGGACACAGAGAGGAGTTCCACGGTGTAAGGAAAGAAGCTAGGGGAGGAAATAGGAGGGCACAGCTCATCAGTAGCTCATCAGTAGTAGCTCATCAGGTTTATTGGAAGAAAACTGCTGAGGAGGACCCCAGGAGAGTCTGGGACCCATCTTCCGCTTACAGACTGGGGTGGATATAGAGGACTAAGGGAAAAGATCAGGGCATTGCTAGGGAGGTGTCATTGAAGGTGCTTTCTCATGATGGAGTGTTTAGGGTTTCTTTGCCTGAAGGTGGAGTATTGTAGGTGGGTCTGGGGTTTAGGGATTAGATGGAGGATAAGGTTCAAAATGGCATTGCCTAGGTCAAGTTCTACCTAACAGGGCATATACGTGGAAGAAGCATTTCTGCAAAGAAGGAGAGAGAAAGATAGTTTGTCCATTAAGAGCACAAAGAAGAGAAATGAGAGCTCCTTTTGATGCCGGTTTGGTGCAAGTCAGGTTTATGTTTCCCTGGAGTCGAAGAATTAAACCAAGGGACTCCCAGGAAAGCATGAAGGTTTTATTTTATTAAAGAGAGAGGGACAGTGAGAGAGAGGGAGAGAATTTTATTTCTTCATGTGGCTTTCATTGCTCTGACACTTCATTGTGTACGTGGTGCTGGGGTTCAGACCTGTGTCCTTGCGCATGCCAGGCAACCACCATCATTGCTGAGTCACCTCTCCATCCCCAGACAGATTTTAAGAAAATACTAGAAAGCAGAGCATAGGGAGCAGAACAGACTTCCTCCATCAGGGGGAAAGAGGACAGAGCTAAAGAGGAGGTGGGACTTGCCCGCTTTATAGTTGATCACCTTTGTTTTCCTCACCCAGGCTACAAACATGGCTTGGGAAGTTCTAGTCTTTGACCAGTGCCCAAGAGCATCATTATTGGAAGAAGAAATATAGTGCCTTTATTTGTTAGCAGAAGAGAGTGTCAGCGTTGGGACCCTCCTTGCAGACCCTCCCTACTAGCACTGTGGATGTCAAATTAATATGCATATTTGTTCATTAAAATAACCGGTTTTCTTTGATCCACCCCAAATTCCAACTACACTGCCCCCCCCACACCTTTCATTATTAGTCACCCCATCCATAGATCCTGGGTGAATCCCTATAAATGTAACAGGGAGGATAGATGGGTGGGTTCCGTCTTGCTAATTTAAGGGATGAAATCCATGAACACAGGTCAGAGTAAAGTAACAGGTTTAGAGTAACAGAAGGGAAGCAGAACTCCCAAAGAGGGAGGGGTCCCAAAAGAGGGATGCCTTGATGGGCTTTGCAGTGAGAAGAAAGTGAAAAGTTGAGTAATTTTGGCAGAGAAGAGGTCTTGAGTAAGAAGTATCAAGCCTGGAGCAGAGGCCTGGACATAGAGAACCTCACACCTTTTGCCATTGCAGTGGAGAGTTTAAGATCTCTGAAAATTTGGAAGTATTATCCAGCTTGCATTGGGGCCAGGCAGTACTACAGCAGAACATCTGTCTTTTGACTGGGCCTTGGAGACCCAGGATGTGGTATGTTTGGGAAGACACCCCAAGGGGTACCTAATGAAAACTTTGGGGGCTCTGGCTCATGTTGGCTGAAATGGATCAAGGAGGGCCCCCAGAGGCTCTGTTAGAGAGAAAGACCAAAATTAAGGGGCATCCCACAAGAGTTTGGTCCAGGAACCACCAACTGAACCACAGGCAATCTATGGGCATCCCCAAAGCTGGTAAGTTGTTACCACCCAGCAGTGGTGGGGGTAGCACCACCTAGCCCTAAGCTCTGTTGGAGGCACAGTATCCATGGAGAGAGAGAAACCAAGGCAAGGATTCCAGGAATCCAGAAGAGAGAGGGAGTTACCCAATAAGTCACAGCTGGTGGTGGGTATGACTTCCAGCAATGTGAATAGAGCCACCAGAGGGAGACAAAGTGAGACAGGGTGGAGGTCAATGCAAGACCCAGAGGGGCCTCCCTTGGTGGGCACCTCAGAACACTGTGCAGGGTTTCAGCACCACTATGAAAGGAAGGAAGCAAGTGAAGGCTGAGCGGCACAGGTGAACCCCAGCCACACCTGCAGAGGGGTCTTGTGGGCACGGGACGCGGCGGGTTCGCAGCCTGGGGCAGATATGGGAGGCTTAGGGCGTGGCGAGGGAGTCGTCAGGGAGTCTCGGTCGGACGGTGGACCGTGGTAGGTTTAGGAATAGGAGGAGAAGCTGCCTGTGCCACATTCTACCTAACAAGGGAGGCAACTTCCCGATTGCGGTTTCGAGGCGTCAGGTGTCGTAAACTGGGGTGTAAGGACGGCTTCCGCTAGCCAGAAAACACAGGGCCCTTAAAGGTCCGAAGCATTGAAGCGAGCGCGGACGCCTTCTGTCGTAGGATTTGTCCCTGCAGGCGACCCGTAGGGCGTGACGGGCGGGGCCACCAGCCGGCTTCTGATTGGCCGCTGGCCGCGCGCTCGGCGTCCCCGCGCCTGCGCAGCTCGTCCGGCCGGCAGTGGCGATGTCCAGCCGGTCTAAGAGGGAGTCGCGGGGTTCTTCTGCCCGCGGGAAGCGCGAGTCTGAGGCGCGGGGCGGCTCGGGTCGGGCCAAGCGGGAGCGCGAGCGGGAACCCGAGGCGGCCGGCTCTCGGGGCAGCCCGGTGCGCGCCAAGCGCGAGCTCGAGCCGGCGAGCGCGCGCGAGGCCCTGGCGCCCGCCCTCCCGGCGCCGCGGGTGAAGCGGGAGCGCGAGGCCGATGAGGACTCGGAGCCCGAGCGGGAGGTGCGAGGTGCGCGGGGCCGGGCGGGCGTCACCCAGGCGGCTAGGGGGTCCCGGCGCGGCAGCGCTGAAGACCACGGGGGGCGGCCGTGGGGGCAGCGTTTGCAGCCGCCCCTTGGCGAAGGCCGGGCGCTTCCGGGGCCGCTGCTGCCCTCCAGCAGCCGACCGCTCCGGTGGACGCGCTAGGCGCCCTTCGCGGTCGGCCCCAGGTTCTGCACGTGTCGGCCACAGGCTGGGGGGCGTGGGTTCAGGCGACCAGCAGCTCTGAACGTTCGCACTGCTGCACCCCGCGACTGCGCAGCTGCCCTTCGCGGGCCTTGTGGGAACCCACGCTGGGATCTGGCGGCTGCCACTGCTTGTTAAACTGCCCTTTGTTCTGCACCCCGTCGCCGAAAGTCTTCCGTCAGCTAGCATCTTGTGTTAACTTGCAAGTAGGGTGAGGTCGGACCCTCCATGGCCCTTAAGGGGTGCACACTGCTCGGAAGTGCACTTGTGCATTGCAGTCAGTTTTCTTAGCACTCGAGATAGGTAACTCACGGTGTCTTCCATGTCTCGTTGGATTTCTTTGCATAATATGTTAATATGTAAATGAGCCTTTTAGGTTAGGTGCATACCAAGTACATTCTCCCAGCTTTTGGCTTGTCCTAGTAGTGCACCATTTTTGAGGGGGGGGACCAGGGATTGAACCCAGGAGCGCTTAACCAATGAGCCACACCCCTAGCCTTTTTTATTGTATTTTGGAACAGGGTTTCACTAAATTGCTGAGCCTGGCCTTGAACTTGCAATTCTCCTGGCCCAGCCTTTTGAGTTGCTGGGATTACAGGCGTGTGCCATGTCCCGTGTACATTAGTGTACTTTTTTTTTTAAGAGAGAAAGAATAAATTTTTATTTATTTTATTATCTGGGATTTGAACTCATGTCCTTAAGCATGCCAGGCAAGCACTGAAACCTCAGAGTTACTGCTCCAGCCCCTCATTAATGTACTTTTTTTTTTTTTTTTAAAGAGAGGATAATGAGCGAGAGAGACAGAATAAATTATTTTTTTCACATGGCTGTCATTGCTCTGACAGTTGTGTACTCCTACATCCCAGGCAAGCGCTGTAACTGCCAAGTCACCGCTCCAACGCCCTTATTAATGTGCCTTTTGAAAAAATAGGATTTTATCTGGGTTACATTTTCCCATTTCCCTCTTTCTTTGTACTGGTAGTTGACCCTGAGTACAGTTCTTATTTTCAAAGCCTGTAATGATTTTCCTTTTAGCAAAGAATGGCCGCGTGGATTCTGAGGACCGGAGGAGCCGCCACTGCCCATACCTGGATACTATTAACAGGTCAGTAGGATAGAGATGCTCAGGATAGTTTAAAAAAAAAAAAAAAGAAATCTACGTGGAAAATTCTTTGGACTGTACGTTGAACAACATGTTTACCACTTACTCCTTTTAAAGCTTTCTGCTGGGCTGGAGTAGTGGCTCAACAGTTACAGTGCTCACCTGGCTTGCGCAAGCATGCTGATTTTAACCCCAGCACCCACGTACACAACGGAGTGTTGGAACAACAAAAGCCACATGAAAAACTCTCTCTCTCCCTCTCTCTTTAAAAAAAAAAAAAAAAAAAAAAAAAAGCTGAGAAAATTGTACTTCTTGCCATATTTGTTAACCCCTTTTTTTGGGAGTGGGTTACTGGAGAATGAACCCAGGGACATTATTTTGTTTTTAGTTTGAGGCAGAGTCTCGCTGCGTCACTGCAAGGTTTGCTAGTTACTGAGGCTAACCTTCAACTTGTGATCCTCGTGCCTCAGCCTTCCAACTTGCTAGGATTATAGGCATCAGCCACTGTACCCAGCTTAATTAATCTTTCCTCCAGTTTAAACTGGCAGAGTTCATTTTCTTTAAGTGTGAATGTATACATAAAGAGCTTTTAGCTCATTCCAAGTTTGTTTTTCCAAATAAGGGGTTAGAAGGATAGTGGTGGTTCAGTGGTTACAGCGCTTGCCTGGCATATGCAAGGACGTTGGTTCAAACCCCAGCACCATGTACACAACCAAGCGTTGGAACAACGGAAACCAAATGAAAAACTAAATAAAATTGATTCTCTCTTTATTAAAAAAAGAAAGAAAGAAAGGGATAGGATATCAAGCTTAAACATTTATTGAGTTTCCTTCATGTACTAGGTGCAATTCTAGATGCTGAGGATTCAACAAACTTAATAGTGGCAGACTTAGAATATTTATTGGTAGGTGTAACAACACACACCTGTAGTTCTAGCTATTTGGGAGGCTGAGTCAGAGGATTGTAAGACCAGCCTGGGCAACATAGTGAGACTCTGTCTCAATAATAAAAATGACTGGGGGTGGAGCTCAGTGATAGAGTTTCCCTGGGTTCAGTCCTTAGTACCTTTCCCTGCCACAAATTGTCAATAGCTGCATGTGGCTTTTGGTCTCTCTCTCTCTCTTTTTTATGAGAGAGAATCAATTTTATTTAGTTTTTCATCTGGTTTTCCTTGCTCTGACGCTTAGCTGTGTATCTGGTGCTGGGGTTTGAACCTGAGTCCTTGTGCATGCCAGGCAGGCACAATACCACTGAGCCACCACTGTAGCCCCCTATTGGTCCTTTTATTAGACACCATTACCAGATTACTTGTGGATTGTCACTTGTGGGTTCAGTGGAGGTTTTTTTTTTTGTCCCTTTCTGTCCAGTATTCATATACTATTACTTGATACTTGAATAAATAGGTATGTGTAGGTATTCCCCTGATACCTTTCAGGTTTTCCATTTGTTTTTATGGACAAAAATTTTTTTTCACATAGAAGATGGTATATTCCGTTGGATTATGTCCTTTCCCCACCCACTCCAGAATGCTGTTGGGGGACCCTGTTACAGTCTTACATCTCATTTTTCCTCCAGAGACAGTGATGGTAATGGAAGGTTCTTGACTGGCTACAAATAGCCTCCCTTGGTATTTGTGGGGGTTGGTGCTAAGACCCCCCATGGATACCAAAATCTCTGGATAATCAAGTCCCTAAATAAAATAAATGCCATGGAATCTGCACCTAGTATCCTCTGGTACATTTTTTATTTATTTATTTTAAAGAGAGGTACAGAGAACAAGAGGCAGAGAAAGAGAGAAACAACTTTATTTAGTTTTTCACATGGACTCAGTTGCTCTAACACTTAGTTGTGTACGTGGTGCTGGGGTTTGAACCCGGGTCCTCATGCTTGCCAGGCAAGCACCGAAACCACTGAGCCACCGCTCCAGCCCCCTCTGGTACATTTTAAATCATCCTAGAATAGTAACAGTCGCTATATAACGTAGATACTGTATAATTGTCATACTGTGTTAGTTATAAAACAATGACAGGGAAAAGTGTCCTTGTTTAGTATAGAGAGTTTTTTTTTTAAGTTCAGATTTTTTTTAATTTTTTTTTTATTTTTATTTTTTTTAAAGAGAGAGGGACAGTGAGAGAGACAGAGAAAGAGAGAAACAACTTTATTGAGATTTTTCACATGGCCTTAGTTGCTCCAACACTTAGTTGTGTACGTGGTGCTGGGGTTTGAACCCGGGTCCTCGTGCTTGCCAGGCAGGCACCGAAACCGCTGAGCCACCGCTCCAGCCCCCAGATTTTTTTTTAAATTGGCTCAGCATCACCTTACATAATGAAGGGATTCATTCCTTCACCTTCATCAAGCATATGTGTTGACAGAGCTGCTTTAATTTGATCCAGGATCTACCCACCTTCCCCCACTCCCCAATCTCATGGCTTCCTCTGTAGTTCCTCCAAGTTACAGAAATTTGTGACTATATACATATAATACACATTGAGGTTACTAGTTCTATATGCCTGTCTGGATACATTTGGGGTTCTCCTAGGAGTCAAATGTATCCTATTGTATTGAACACCCCCCATCTACCCTTCCCTTCATAGCTTATGTGTTACTTCAGATTTGGTGGGGCTATTAAATAAGCTTGACTATCTTTCATACTATCTTAACTTTAGCTTCCACATAGAGAAAACATTCGACCCTTAAGTCTCCGGGTTTAGCTTGTGTCACTCAGCTTAACTTTGTCTGTTTCCATCCATTTATCTGCAGAAGCCATGATGTCATTCTTTCTGGTAGCTGGGTAGAACTCCATTGTATGTATGTAAACCCCACAGTTTGGGATCTATTCATCTTTGTCCATTTCCATCCATTTATCTGCAGAAGCCATGATACCATTCTTTCTGGTAGCTGAGTAGAACTCTGTTGTATATATGTATACCCCACAGTTTTGGGATCCATTCATCCAGTGAGGGACATCTGGGCTTCCAGATGCTCAGATATTTTTGATGTGTGTTGGTTGAATCCAGCCATGGATAAGTGTAAACAGCCTCTATCAAGAAGGAGGGTCACGGGCATCTTGTGTCAGGTGCAGACACCTCAGCACTGCCTTGGGGTGTGGTAGCTGGAGATGAAGAATGGTTAGCACTCCACATTGATAAAGGGTTGTAACCCATCCTCTGCAGGGTGCTGTGACACGTGGAACCTGGAGTGAACGCAGCTCTGTTTGGGTCCCTCCTAGATCCACCTTGTTGACTGCATGTCTTCTGCATTTTTATTAGGAGTGTGCTGGACTTCGACTTTGAGAAACTGTGCTCCATCTCCCTCTCACATATCAATGCGTATGCCTGTCTGGTGTGTGGCAAGTACTTTCAAGGTGAGTGTTTTCAGAGCTGTCTGTGGTCTCAGTGGTAACTCAGTGGTTACAGTGCTTGCCTATATAAAATAAAATTGATTTTCCTTCTCTCTCTTAAAAAAAGAAAAAAAGTAAGTTACTCTTGGGAGTCATGTCTGATAATCCCTCTTTGTTCCAGGGTGTTGGAATACTCTTAGAAAACCAACAGAATGGTTTCTGCTCAGAAGAAGGACTAGTCCTGTGAGAGACTAGGAGCTCAGTGGCCTTGGGTTTCTGGATCCCTAACGTTTTCTATATTTCTTGTCCTTTTTCCCCTGTAATACAGTGCTGGGGTGGAACCCAGGGCCTTGCCTGTGCTGATGGGCCAGAACCCTCCCACTGAGCCACACCCCTTGCCTTACTTCTGCTTTTTTCTTTCTTTTTCTTTTTTTTTTTTTTTTTT
>PVKS010008838.1:0-16840 GCA_004027875.1 Aplodontia rufa
GGGGCGGTGGGGGCTGGGACTGCACCTTCACGGAAGGGAGTAGTGGTGTTGGGGGCTGCACCTTCTGCAGTTGCTGCAGATACAGTTGCATCTGCATGGAGGTGAGGGGTGGGGCAGATGGCTCTTCATCCTCCAGCAACACCTGGGGGGGCTGTGGGAGCAGGGGTGGCTGTGTCAGGGCAGGTGACACAGCAGGGGGTCGGGTGGGCTTGGGGGGGAGGGCAGCGGCTCTGTTGCTGGGCCGTGATGGCTGCTGGGGCAGTGCGTTGTGCAAAGCTGGAAGGATACAACAGTGTGACAGTGAGGACTTAGTGCCCTCTGAGTCTGGCTGGTCTTTCTCCTCAATGCTGACCCCATCTGGACTCTAGTGACCTCCTTTTGGCCTCCCTTCAACTAGCAATCTCTCCCACCCTCCATGCCTGTGCTGTGTCCTCAAACCTTCTGCTTTGTTTCACACAGTTTCCTTAGGTCTCAGTACAGGCCTTGGTCACCTATTCACAGACCTTCCCAGCTTATCAGGAGGGTGCTGGCCCTGTCCCACATCACCCAATATGTGGCAGTTAAGCGTCACAGAACTAACTTTCTAGATGAATGTGTCCTCACACCCCCAACTGGGAACTGCAGAGGAATCTCATTATTTTTCACCTAACACAATACCTGGTCCAGCAGAAACGAAACTAATCTCTAAATTAAAGTGCTAACTCCATGCCACTTTTATTTCAAAGACAGTGCCAAGAAACTGCTGACCTAGGCAACTGAGGCTAAGAAGCTGTCCAGAGTACCCAACCATGGCACGGTAGAACCCAGGTGGGAAGGGGGCAGCAGCCACAGCTCACCTGGAGGAGAGACCACGGCGTGCTGGTTGAGATGGGGTGGAGTGCTGTGCTCAGGTGGCTGGGGCAGGTGGGGGGGCAGCTCAGGCTGCGGCAGGTGCAGGATAGGCTGCGTGAAATGGCCGATGGGGTCGAAGACACTGCCTGGGAGCTGCGGCTCCAGAACAGGCACCTGGGCAGCGATGAAGGGCGGGGGTGAGGACTTCATCACTGGAGCTGCCTGCTGTGGCATGGAGGGTGGGGGTGGTGGGGGTGGTGGGGGTGGCGGCTGCTGCTGCTGCTGTTGCTGCTGCTGTTGCTGCTGCTGCGGCGGTGGTGGAGGTGGTGGTGGGGGCTGCTGGGGAGGTGGAGGAGGCTGCTGTGGCACAGGGGCTGGGGCGGGCTGCATCTGCTGATGGTGGTGGTGATGGTGCTGCAGGCAGATAGAAAAACACACAAGCTGACATTCGGAAGGCAAAACAGGCCCCCCTAGACCCAAGATATCCTTGGGGCTGAGTAGCTAGCCAGCTCTCACCTAAAAGAGAGGACAACCCTGAGCCACGTACCTTCTTCTGGTCCCTCCCAGGGTGTCCTTTCTTTTTTTTCGGAGCCATCTCTGCAGAGAAAAAGAGAAGGTGGTGAAGCTCTGGGGGAGATCACAAGTTGGCTTTGGACGCAGAAAAGAGGGTGCAGGGCTTTCAGGACAAAGGCCAGAGACACTGAATGAGGGTGTCCAGGATGGTCATTATGGGGCAAAGGAAAGATGGGTGTCACCTATCCATCTGCTTTTCCTAGTGGGGGCTATGCCTGAAAAAAGCTTCCTCTGCCAAGCTTCAGACCACCAGTGCAATTAAAGGCTGAGTTACCGGCCACACTGGAAGTTCAGCCAGAGAGATCTGCTAGAGAGACCTTGCCTAACACCTTCCCCTATCTGCAGGCCACTCTGGGTAACTGAGTATCCATATGCTCTGGACCCCAAATGGCTGTTTGGGAATAACTTGTGATATTAGAAATTATCCCATTCATCGGACAGGTGAGAAAAGTGAGATCTGAGAAGGAGACTTGTTCAGGGTCACACAGCTAAAATGTAGCAATCTGGGGTCCCTAACTGCATTGAGACCCCCTACCTTCCCATTCTCCCAGAGGAAACAAGAGTGGCTAGGGGGCCAGGACTGAGGGACCAATGTTGTTGGTAGGAGTCACAGCCTGGTCAGAAAGCCACAGGATTAGCGGGGAAAGTACCATCAAGTGGGAATGCAGAGAGGTCCCCCAGTGAGCACCTTTGGGGAAGGAAGTAAGGAAACACATTAGCCTTCCCAGAATCACCAGGAACAAATGGGGCAGGATGCTCACTCTTATGGCTATCAGAGGAGGAGGACACCAGCCTGCTTCCTCTTCCTCAGGGCAGACACCTCCGAAGTCCATTCTCTGGGGCAGAGTCAATGTGTTGCAGTGAAGGTAGTGTGTACCCTAACTTCTCAGGGGCCAATCACTTGGTGCTGACACTGTGTAGACATTTCCGGGGTGTGCCTGCCTCCTCGAGGCACCTTCTAGGGCCTGCACACTGACCTCTGCCCCCTCCCCAGAGGTTCATGCTACACAATGTTTGCCAACTGGATGCCTTCTCAACAGATGGTGTACCAGGACCAGAGGAATCATCCTGGCCAGTGCTTCCAGGCTGGCAAGTAATCCAGGTACAAAGTCTTTCAAATTCTCATCATGGAAGCCCCTTGTACCTCTGTCTGGCTTTCCCTGAACTCCATGCCAGGATGCCAAACCTTACTGCTGGTTTCAGAGGACACATGCTTTCTCCAAATCAAGGTTACCTCTCTGCTCAGAGCTGCTTCAGAGGGCTGTGCTAAGCTTGTGAGATGCATGACCTGAGGTGCAGCACGCCACCAAAAGGGATGAGAAAAGACTCATGCCCGGTAAAAGTTCACCACACCATGCAAAAGACAAGACATGGACACACACCTCAGCAGCTATCGACACAGGTCCTCATACAAATAGCAAAGGGCACCTAGGACACTGGAACCAAAGATGAGGCCCCCAACCTGAACACCAGGATATGCAGGGCCAGGACTCTAGGTCAGAGTAAGAAACGCAGAGGGATGATGTTCTTGTGGGTGAGGAAATACAAAAGGGGACAGATTGGGTAAACTTGCAGGATCAAGGCAACAAGATATATGCCTGCTGTAGAGTGGAGGAGGAGCACTGGCTGGAGAGGCTAAATGCCTCAGGATGAGAGTTGAGGCCTGCAGAGCCCTGATGTCTCAACAGCAGAGCCCATTGAGCCAAGGGAGTGGGAAGAACAGTCCTGGGACTCTCTAGTATTGGCTCCTCTCCCAAGACCTGTTCAGTGCAAGGTGGGGTGGGCCAGGGTGGCTGGAGGTCGGCTCAAATGTGAAGCACACTTTTGAGGGAACTGGGCATAGGAAAAGGGAAGTTAAGGGAAGAAGACAGGTCACCAGGTGAAGGTGAAGTCTGACCTTAAGCAGCCTCAGGGATATGTCCAGACACTGTTCACTGGTGGAGAGGTGGCTGGGTGCCGCTACAGAGGACTGTTGTTTAGTAACCTTGAACAAAGCATTCTTTTTCCTCTTACAGAAAGGAGGACCAGTTGTTCCTGCCCCTTACAATCTGCCAGAAGGCTGTGAGCACAGGTCCATATTAGCAGGCATACGACCAAGTAAAGTGGGGCTTGGAGGGGGTTCCAGGGAGTGTGTCCCAGGGCATGTCTCCAGAGTGAAGGTGGAAGGTGCAAAGGAGAACCCCAGGCCCAGATGAGACTAAAGGAGCTGGTGTGGGAACCAAGGAGAGTGGAGTGTTTTGGGGAAGACCCATTTGGCTCCTGTAGCCTGAGCCTTGTGTTGGGAGTTACCAGTAAGACAAGACAGAAAGTGCACAGCTTCACGACACACCATCCCCAAACACCCCCACATAAAACTCTCTGGAAAGGGTTACATGGAGATGGCCTCAAGTACTGTGTGATCTTTATTCCATGACAATCTTCAACTCAACACAAATTTCATCTTTACATAGGATGGTAATTGTACAAAGGAATAAATTGTTTTGTAAAATCTGATTAAAACACTGATTTCTCCCACCCCACCCCCCACCCAGCCCCACTTCAGCCAAGGAGACAGAAAGGAAGGTTAAGGGGAGGGCAGGGCAGAGAGAGGAGAGGAGGAGCCCTTTCAGGTTCCCCCAGCCAGCTCACAGCTGAACACTTCTGTTGCCTGGAAACAGGAAACTGCCAGGAAGGAAGAGTGGGTGGGCACTGTCCTGTCTGCTGTGTTCCCCAGGTTCCCAGCACAGACGACAGTTTAAATCTAAAGCACTCTCAGGCTCAACAGGCTCTGAGTGTGCTCTGCTGGATGGAAACCCCATGGACAAAAAGGATGGGATCCTTCGACAGCAAGGGCATGAAGACCCCGCAGGAGAGCTGGCCTGTAGCTATGGCCTGTGTACATACACCTTGTATGGAGAAGAGAAGGGGTGGTATGTGGCTGAGACACTGTGGGAATCCAAGCTGCCATTTGTTCCAAGACAGCAGAATCTTCCCAGAAAGATAATGCCAGCAGCTTCCCAAGTGTCCTGTGGGATTCTTTGGGCACAAACTGCCCTGCGTCCCAGTCAGGGTGAGTTCATTGGGAACACATCAGGCGCAGGCCAAAGGGCAGCTCAAAATAGTCTGGCAAATGGAACTGACTGGAAGCCGGATGCCTAGAAAGGATTGGGAGCAGCCTAGGAACTCACAAGCATCGCTTCAGGACCCTGGGAAATTCAGGGGGAGGGGTCTGGGGCTAGATCCTGTGGTCACAGCAGGTCTGGAGCAGTGAGCAGCACAAGGACATGAGGAGCTGGGGAAGGCTGCTGGACTTTCCCAGGCAACCCACAGTCTGCCAATGAGTAGAACTTCCTCAACCTGCTTCCAGCTCCAGAAGGCAGACTCTAAGGTTCCAGGAGACCACAGGTCTCTAAGAAGCACACACAAACTACACTTTTTAAAAAAAGAAAGGAAAAAAGAACCCTCTAAAATGCAGATGTAATTTCTTAGGAAACTTCTCAGGTCAGGCAGTGTTTTGCTAAGATGCTGGATTCATGACCAAAAAAGGGCTGATATTTATTTTTAGAGCAAAAAAGCCTATTTGGTGCCTCTGGAAGGGCTTGGATGATGTGGCCACGCTGAACTGCCCCAGCCCCAGTGCCTATAGTCATTCTAGGGGACTGAAGACTAGGAGGATGTTCGTATTGTTTATGCCCCTCAGAGATAGGCAGCAGGTGGCCCACAAGGAGCTGTGGCTGGGCCTCAGTGACCCTTACCAGCAGCCCTGAAGGTATTTTGCTCTTGAGGAGAAGAGTCCTAAGAAGTTGGTAAAATGCCCACTGGACAACATAAACTCCTGAATAGAACAATGGGGACAGATGGTGGACTTGAGGAGGCTGTGGTCAGTTGTGGCTGGTGATAGCCTCCTACTGATTAAGCCAACCAGGATGGCCCCCACTGAGACTTCCAGGGCCCAGCTGGCCTTGCCTCTAAAGCCCCAACTCCTTGTTTGGGAAAGCTGGAGAGGTCAGAGTGTTCTTCCTTATGCTGAATGAGATCTTTCCTGGGCTAAAGTCACTTCAAGGCCTGAGAGGGAAGCACTTAGGGTCTGGAGTCTTAGAAAAAGATGGAATGAAGACAGAAAATATACTGTAATTGGGCTTCCCACATGGAGCAGCACCATATGTACATGTATGTGGGGTGGGGGGATTGTCATAACCCTCCAGGAGTTGCTATCCACCCAGATGACCTCAGATGACCAGGGAGGCTGGGCAGGATAGCCAGGCAGTCTTTGCACAGGGAGGCCTGGGCAGCCGGCCAGGCAGGCAGCCTTCCCAAAGGTGGGATTAGGCGTGTGCTGCTGGACATGACTAATCCACCCCAGGGGGAACAGGCCCAGGGCTCTGAGGAATTCCATAACTTGATGGAGTCCTGTCCCTTTCACAGAAGAAAATGGACTTAAGCTATAACTTGCTGGGAAGGAATCTGGAACTGAAGACCGTTTTATTAAGAGTCCGTGTCCAATGATTAGGCAGGACCTACATAGAGGGAGAGAGAAACCAGTGTGAGAGAAATGGTGTGGAATGTATACCGTTTAAGTCACAAGAACAGAAGAATTGCGGACTGAGCCAGCCTTCTGTGCCCCAGTGGCTGACAGGGCACCAGAGAATGGTGCTGGAGACCAGGAACTTTGTCTAAGGCAGGAACAGACCCCACTTTTTCCTTAGAAGGGTCATGGATCCACCATGTTCAGACCTCCAAAACTGCCCTGAGCCTGTTCGTGCTTTAGACAGAACTGCTTCCACTGTCAAGTTCCAAGTGTGCCCTGCCTAAACTACATGCTACATTTCCTTTACTACTACTGAAGTTGATCCTTTTGAAGATCAGAGGCACCCCTGCCCTGTCCCATCAGCTATATCTGTTAAACCCATCTGTCGTTCACCTCAGGGAGGTGAAGCCAGCTCTTCTTTGGTATGACCAAAGAATAATACCCTGACAGAGGTGTGAAATGCAGGATCTCTAGATGAGAGATGCAAAGAGCTGAGCCTCATCTCTGCATTCCTTAAGATCCCCCAAACAAAAAACACAAAGAGGAATCCTTGACACTGCTGAGGAAGGGGGGGGGGGGGATATGACAAAAACAGACCTTGTCCTTCCCTTCCCTTTTCAGGGTATCCACCATGGCTCCCAGATCAGGGATGGGGTACCAGGCAAACTTACTCTTGCAGCAGGGACAGTAGAATCACACCTCTGCTGTAGTCCTGGATGCAACACACTGCTCCCTGGTCCTTAGCACATTCCTGGGAAAAACCCACCCACTGTGGCCTCTCACTGCAGGCCAGATTCCATAAGGCTTATCCTTACTCCAGGTGAAGCCCCAAGTACCTCCAGCTGAAACTCCTGGGTGTGTGTGGGGTTGAGAGGGGGTTGTCACCTAGCTGTACATACCCCAACCTCTATAGGGGCCTCATTCCTTTCCATGGGCAAATGCCATATCCTGGGAGCAGGCAAACCATGGCCTGTAGATATGACTGGAATGAGTCCCTCAAAGACCCTGGGGGCTCAGAAGCACAGGCTGACTGTGTGGTTAAGAGTGTCCCATGGCCTCTATCTGCACTTCCCAGCTCAAATCCTTCCAAAACATCCAGCATTCCTTTTTACCCTGGAGCTACTAAGAAACGCCTACATGCTCCAATCCTGGGAAAAGGAAATCGGGAGACTAAAATAGCTAGATTGAGCTCCTGCTGCAACCAGAGCAGCGGAAAAGCAGAATCTCCCCATACTTCCCAGAATCCCTGTCCAAGCTGAGGGGTGTTTGGGGTGCTCCAAAAGGGATACAAACTCTGGGTCACCACTGCCTACCAAGACCTGTGGAGATGAGCTTAAATGTGGTAAGTGAGATTTGGAGGAAAGAGTCCTAGGATATCCCATGCCCCACATGCCAGGGAGACTGCTCCCAGTGCTGGTAAAAGCAAAAGCTGCAGTCTATTTGGGGATGGCAGTGGGAAGGGGAGAAACACAGTACCCCCCCACCCCACCCAGCCCATGTCTATAGGTGCCTTAGAAACAGGGGGAGGGTGACACCTGGCCCCTAGCCTTGTCTAAGCCAACACTGAACCTTTATGCAGTTCTGGACTTGAGCTACATCAAAGCTTACTGAAAACCACACAAACCCAAGCAATAGCTGGGTTCAGAGGAAGTGGTGGGACTTGACATTGGTGCTGTGTGCTGCTGGGCAGGAAACAAGGGAATACACAGTGACTTGGACCCAGATGGGAAGGCAAACCCCCTCATCTGGGCACAGTCTCCCTTAAACTGCAACCTGGCTCAAGAAGGTCCAGACCTGCACAGCCTGCAACATTCTTGCCATGGATGGCTGCCAGAAGAGGGCTCCATGAACCACATTTTCGGGCTGATTTAGTGCCACTTTTCAGCTTCTTTTGGTGATTCATGTCCCAGGCCATGTCAGCAGAACTGACACTTAGTTAAGTGACAAAAATAGGACCTTTCAGGAATTTCAGTTCTAATCTAGATGGAAACATAACAAGGAGAGCAAAACAAGCCCCCAAGACTAAAGGGAAATATCTTCAGTGCCGCACTACACACTGTTCCACTCCCCACAAGGCAGAATTGCTTGTATGCACCATAGAAACTGGGGCTGCTCTGCTTCCATAGGACCTACAGAAGCAGCTGTTGGAGGAGCTGCCTACCCCACACCCCTATCCTACCACCAGGAAGAGTGCAGTGTACTCTGGCACGGAGTGACAGAAGGTTGCATATACCATTCACCAGCGCCACATGTGTGCTCCTGCTTTGGGACCTGCAGTACAAACCACCTGCAGTAGGCCCCCTCAGACAGAAGTGCAGAGGCAGCTCATGACAGAGCTTGCCAGTGTACACAGAAGGCAAACAAAAGCTATTTCTCCAACACCAGCTCTGCTGGCCAACATTTGGAAGACAAAATGGAGCCAGGCAATACCTAAGGTGGGGAAGATGTTTGGGAAGAGGGAAAAGCCTAGGGTGAGGCAGCTGAGAGAGTGGCTATAGCTGGATGGAGCATGAGCCAGCAAGCAGTAGTTCTGAGACTGTAAATCTCACCCTCTATCCTGCCAGGACGGCAGTTCCCAGGACTCTCAGATTACTTGTTGCACAATCTTTCCACTTTCTTTAAAAGGGGAAGTTGGGGGAGGGAGTGGGAGAAGGCAGCAGTGGAGAGCTACTAAAAATTGTGCTGTAGGGTCCCCGGGTGGTGGGATGGGGATAGGGCACTCATAGGAACTCAGGAGGATTTCTGCCTAAAGCAAACATGGAGAAAAGAGGGCGGCAGGGGACCAGGAACAAAGCCCACAGTCACAAACTTGCAATTAGGACACGATGGTCACAGCCCCCTAAAGTACCACATCAGGGCCAAAGCAGTCCATCTGCACAGTCCAGCCAAATTGTTTTAGTGATTAGGTCTCCTGCCAGTTTCAGTCTTTGGGGTTTTCTTTTGGTTACTTGGAACCTGAGAAAAAGCCTGCAAAGCCCCTGGTAAGAGCAGTCTGGTAGAAAATGCAAGAGGTGCAAAAATCCAGAGGAAAGGCAAACTGGAGGCTTAGCTGGCACTGAAAGTGAAAAGTCAGTGGCTACCAGGAATGCTAATTGGGCCCAAGAATACAGCCATTCACCCCGTTCACCCTGCTGAGGGCGGGCACCCCCTCCCTGTCGACTTAGGCCAGACTGTCCTGTAAGCCCAGGCATACAGTGCCCTCTGCTGGCTGATGGAACAAAAAAGCAAGGAGGGGAGAGAAAGAATACTACAAAAACAAAAGACAAAAAAACCCCAGCACACCAGTGTATTAGGAAAAAAGAAACAGGTGATGTAGAGATTTACAATAAATCTCATAGCAGATTGCACCTCATTTGGGCCCTTCAAAAATGACATAGTCCAAGGCACTGGAGTCTTGGAGGAGTCCCTAACTCACCCAAGGTCCGAAAGTGTCTCGTTCCCCAACCACAGTTACCCTGGGCAGAGGTGGGCTCAGTATACTAACCCATGTACACACACCTTGGAGCAACATGGATCTTCCCAACTGCTGCATAAAAGCCTTAACCTTTCTTGGAAGTACTAGGCCATTATTTCCACGCATTCAATCTGTGGGGTTAACATTTATTTCCAGAGGTGCGATAGGCCCAGGGAAGGACATGTAAGGAACTTTTTTATCCAAACACAAGTTTCTCACTGGATCTGCACACCCCAGTCCACCTGGCAGAGCATGCCTGAGACCCCAGGGCTGTGTCTGTGGCTGGTCTTATCAACTGATGGGACCTGAACTTTCAGGGGGCAACTTCACTTGCATGAAATGTGCACCAGCCCTCCCAGGTTCCATGATTCCTTTTCTACCTCTCCTTTGGACCAGTCTGAGCATCTGTGTCCCCGAGAATAATGAGAAAAATACACACCTAGGGAAAGCAGCTTTCCTCCCAATTTAACCCACCTCCCAATATTGCCACCTGCCCTTGCCCTCCAGCTCTAAAGCTGCTACACAGAAGGTGGGCTCTGATTGGGCACCAGTTCAGGTCCACAGAACACAAGAACTGTTAGAAGTGCAGGACACATTATCCAGGTACATGCAGAGTGAGAGCAGAATCAGGAGCAGTCAACACAGTGGCAAGCACATTCCAGAGAGGAGTTAAGTGTCCAGAGCCCAGATGACAGCAGGACCAAGAGCATAATGGCAGTGTGGGCTGCCAGCTGCAGGTGGCTAAGCTCTTCTCAGTCTGGCCAAGCACCTCTTCTGCAATGTGGCACAGCATGCAACAGTGATGTGAGCAAGATGCAGGGATGCAGAGTCTTTTCTGGGGCAAAAGACTAGGAGCACACCAAGATCAATGGCACCAGCTGGGGCCCCAATACCCACAGTTCTCAAGGCACTGTGCTCACTCCCCACATGGGTTCTGTAGTGTTATAATACCTTTGGCTACTAGTCCTTCCTAGCCAGGCTTCAGTAGTGAGAGTATGAAGGCCGCATGGAGAGAATGGACCACTGTTGAACAGGGTTATACACCACCCCTCAGGGACAAAGTCAACACGGCAAATGGACAGAGAGAAGAGCCCATCAAGTCACATAACTGCAGCATCTGGGCACAGGTAGGAGTCTGACAAGATGCTTAAACAGGAGTCACCTAACCTGTTTCGGAGTCTTCACTGTCAGAGGAGCTGGACTCGCTGGTGCTCTCTGACTCAGAGGACGAGAAGCCCTTCATCTTGGAGGAGCCAGCGATCACATCAACTTTCTCAGCTGCAATTCAAACAATAGAACTATGTCAGGCAGTTACCTTTCTGGCAGAGGGTGAAGAGAATTATAGGGGACATAATGCCTAGAGACAAGACAAGGGAAGAGCCCCAGTGGTCTCCCAGTACTCTCATCTAGTAAGTACATCAAGGGCCAGTTGGATGTACAAGACAGTGCACCTTGAAAACGAGCCCAAGAACCCTAGAAGCCAGGCTGCACTAGAAATAAAGAAGGTGGGCAAAAATGCTCTGACACAGATCCTAGGTACTATGGTACCAAGAAAAAAGCAATGTGCCAAGTTAATTAATATATGTCCTTTTCTGCTAGAGAAGGACAGAGCCTGGCTCAGTTTTGACCTAATGTCAGTACACAGGCCCCTGGGTCATGGCAGGCCTGTCTTTCCACCTGGTCTTACTCTACCCTGGGTCCAGAGGTAGGAGGTAACTTTTAGGGGACTGAGTGACAGGCAGCTGGGGATGGAAGCAGCTGCTGCTAAGAACAAGGTTCAAAACACAGAGGTACAGGTGGGTTCCAGCCAGCCACCGGCCAAAGGGATTTAGAAGGTGAAGCATGAATGCCATAACCTTCCTGGGGTTTCTGTGTCGGGGACATGGATTTCATAATTGGAAAAGACGGCTACCAAGGGAGAAGGCAGCAATCAGGAAGAGAAAGTCAACGGAGTTTGTCCATGGGAAGTACCCCCATACCCAGAGGGCCCAAGTGCACCTTGAGGTTTCCTTTTCTTCCGCAAACAGGAGGTGACATAGCGCTCCAACTCGCGCAGTGTAGACGGCTTCAGAGTTTCAAAGTCGATCTCAATCTCATCGGGGTTTGAGTTCTTGAGTGATGGCTCCCGTGACTGAATGATGTGCACCACACGGCCCAGCTTCTCACCCGGGAGCTTGTTGATGTCCAGGCTGAGTTGCCGTTTCTCCTCATACGACATGGGCTTGCATTTGTCCTCTTCCTCTGACTCATATGTGGGAAGGGACTTGCTCTTCATGGGTGCTGGCTCCTTCTTGCTATGAAGGGACGATGCAGACACCGTCAAGAAGGGGTCCCCTGAAGAAGTGGGAACTCATTCCTCCCTGTGTATAGGGGACAGGGGGCTTCCCACACCCCACCTACTGGTCTTCATAAGAAACTCATTTCCTGGGAGCACCCAGTGGAGATGACAGCAAACTGACCAAGAGATGCATGAGCTGGGACTCTGTTGTGGCTGCATCCTTAGTGCCTACACCATGCTATCCTCTCTTACCAAACACAGGGAGCTCCAAAGGCTCAGTCCAGAGAGAACCACTAAATGATGCTGCATGTGGGCCACTGCCAGTGGGCCCCCGCCCTACGACTGTGGGTGTGCTGGGTGGAGGGTCCCCACCCAGGGCAAAGTTGGGAAGCACAGACCTTGCACTGCTGTTGCTGCTACTGTTTTTCTTTGTCTTTTTGGGAGGAAGTTCCTTGGCTTTGCTTTTCTTATTCTCCTCCACTTCTTCTTTCTTTTTGTGCTTTTCCTTTTTCTTTTCCTTCTTGTCTTTCTCCTTTTTCTTTGGTTTGTTCTGCTGGGGCTGCGAGAGTGCTGCAAGTTGTTCGTGCACGGCTTTGAGCTGTAGAGCAGACAGGCAAGATTCACACCCAGGGTTGAGACCTCCTTTCTATAACCCATGACCTGGGCATCATGTGCCCATTTAAGACACCATGGAGCACCATGGCACAGGGGGAGGCAGAGGAAGGGCTGGCCCTCAATCAAGTGACCTGCCATAATAACCTGATTCCAAAGTCTCCATGCTCACCCATTTCCTGAACTCCCAAGATTGCAGGTTCCTCCTCACAGGAGGAGCTGCCCAAGCTGGCAGATGCTAAAACCTCTTGGCCATCCTGGTTCCCAGGATGCTAAAGAGGAGGGTTCATAAGAAGTTGGGTAAGAGAATACAGATACATCAGGCACTAAGGACCCAATGACTAGCTTAGAAGGAGAGGGGAAGCAGGCAGTCCCAGAAGAGATGGATATCCTGGCTCAGACTCCTCTTTCCAGACACCAGAAGGATCCAGAAGCCTCACCTCTGCCCACAAAACCACCATGTTCCATCCCCCCAAACCTCAACATACACATCATATGCATGTGTATGACCAACATGTACTCAACCTAGCAGATAGGATAAGGCGATAAAAGGACAAGTGAGAATGGAGAGTCAAGGACATTATCTCAGAAACCTCTAGGTCCATGGACTCTGAAGGCTGGAAATAGAGCCATTAGTGTCCTCACCTGCTCCTGAAGCTCAGCCAGCCGCTGGGCTCGCTCTTCCTCAGAATCGTCAGTGGAACTGTCACTGTCTGAGGAGCTATCACTGCTGCTGTCACTGGATGAGGGTGGGGCCACCACCTTGGTGGGGGGTGGCACTGCTGGGGAGGATACAGCCATCACTGGTTCCTCTGGCTCGTCTGGCATCTTGGCAAAACGCATTTCAAACACATCCTGGGGAGGGAAAACCATGCCCACAAGCGTCACCTTGGTCTTATTGGCTATTTCAGCCAATAAGAAGTAAGCAAGAGGGTGAAAGAGGGCTACAAGGATGAAGACCCCTCTCTGTCACTAACACGGGTGGTGCGGAGCTGGCTGAGGCCCTCTAACAGGCCTTTGCACACTACTTTCCCAAATCTCACTCTGAAGGGCCAGGTGGTCCTAACATGGCTGGACACCTGCTCCCTAGGGTACACAACAACCCAAGTTAAGTGTCCAGCTCACTGACAACATTAATCTGTGGGTACTTGATAAACAGGTCCAGGCCAAGACCCTCAGAAACAGTACCTTGAGGGTGCTGCTATACCTATGCCTCCAGAACAGGAGGTTCTGCCAGCCTTTGGTTCCACAGGAAGCAGTAAGAATTGCCACTACACAGAACCTCCTAGGCAGAGGGAAGAGTATAATATACAAAGGCCACAAAGTGGGAGCATGCCTGGCGAAGTGAAAGGCCACATACTTCAGTCTGCATTCCCAAATTCCTCATAAGCAGGGCCAAGCTCTCGGCTGAGGCACCTCTAGGGCACACGGGGTAGTAGTACGGGTATGCTGAGGAAAGACTCAGTCCAGAAGCCATGGAGATTACTGGGTATAGGAATGCATTCCTGGAGACCCTAGGACCTCCTGAATCCAAGATACAAAAGTCATATGGAACCATGTGGAGTTATGGAGCTCAGGGAACAAACAGCAACTCTGTCTGGGGTTCCAGGGGCCAGGACATGCATCAAACCAGCAGGCAAGCTTCCCTCTACTCTGGTGACTCCACAATCAATCCACTAACTACTGAGAGGATAGAGGTGAAGGAACAGGGCTGGCTTAGGAACCTAGGGCTCATGCATGCTAGGCAAGCATTCTTCCAGTGAAACACTCCTGGGCCTCCTAGTAGAACTTTGAGACATACTTTTAAGCATGGAACAAATTAATCAATGTGGCACTACACACAATGAAAGGGACCCTCCCTAACAGTGTGTTCATGCTTCAGAGAGCAGTACGTGGGGCTAAGCACTGAGGTTGCCGTTCCAACTCAGTGTACACTTGATGAAGCCTGCCTTAGGACTCCCTCCTGAAGGATCAAGAAACACTTTAAGACTTCCTCTTCCATGCTGCTATAAGAAAGGGTGTCTTCTGCAGCAGGAATCCCACCCATCTATGGTGCTGCTTCCCTCCCCTCCACACCACCCAGTGCAGTTTCCTCCTTCCAGTAGAGCTCTGCCTGGGGATTCTGTGGTGTGTTGAGTGGTTTGGCTGATAAAGTACTAGAAGGGCAATAACATTCTAACTTATTCAGAAACAAACATCTGAGCAGGTCTGAGGACAAGGACTAAGTACACAGGAGGAGAAGACAAGAGCCTGCCAGGGAAAGAGGATGAGGCAGGAAGGAGGGGTTTCACACCAGAGAAGCCCCCTAATGGGGCAGCATGCAAGACCCTAAGTGCCACAACATCTGGAAATGTGTCAGGAGAGTTGCTAACCTCACCCCAACCCACCCATACTGCCTTATGTGTGTGTAGGCTCATGCCCTACAGGTAGGGCCACAAGCTTCTTAAAGAGTCAGGCCTAAAGGAAAGGGAAGGATAGTGGAAAAGTGTCCCTGAAGTGTTAGGACATCATGAAGGAGGTGACCAACTTTTCTTCCCAGGACAGAGGGAAGTCCTAGAGTACGAGTTGCTTCAGGTCATTTGTCTGTATATCCAGTCTCTCCAGGCTGGCTTTGAGATAGTACTACCTTTGCCACAGGACATTTCCATTCCCCCTTCCTAGACTGTGGCTATTTTGGACAAGGGCTAGAGGGACACTCACTCTGTGGCCTCCTCCTACTCCCCAAGTGTTCTTGGCTCTGTCTTGCCCAAAGTCAAGACTAAACAAGGAATATAAGACAGGAAGTCAGTTAGGATGAGAAACTACCATCAGGCAGGGTTGAGGTTGCCAGTCTCCTCCTGTGTCTGTGAGATACAAGTACCTCACTCCAGCCCGCATGGGAGAAACCCATATGCTGAAGAAAAGGGATGTGGCAAGGAAAACCTGCAATAGACATCTACCAAATACCTGCCATGTGAGCTCCCTGCCCTCAAGGAACTGGCAGTCTAGTGGGAAACAGAAAAGGTGAGCCAACAGTTGTAAACTGTTCTGAGTACTAAGGGGAAAACAGCAAAGGGTCACAGTGAAGTAGGAGTAGCTGGAAACGGTGTGCTGTGACCTGAGGAAAAGAGGTGGATACCAGGCCCAGGGCTGAAGAAAAACACAGCTGCAGAGACCAGGGAGGACAGCGCCAAGGGGAGAAAGGAGAAGGAGGCAAGAACACACGTATGGGGCTGCTGTGGAGTCACTAAAAGGACCAGGAAAACCCAATTCAAGATGTACCCTAGGGCAAGCATCTCACAGTGATGGGAAGAACAAGAGTTGACACCAGTATCAACCTGGAAAAAATAGGCCTTATGCCTTCTGCTGTTAGGTTTACAGCCTTTCAAGGTAGGCCCAGCTTCCCAACTGACATCCCATAACTCCCAACACTTCTTCTGTGGATCTGGGTCACAATGTGCTTCTCAGACTCAGCATGCCCCACTAACTTCAAGCAATTATCTCTTCTTGCTAGAATGCTAACCCAGGGTCACATACCCCAGTCTGTGTTTGATCCACAGGGGAAATATACCCTTCCTTTTAACGAAATGGACAAGCTCAGGTGCTAGAGACCACAGTGACCAAAGATCTCAGGTGAAGCAGCCCTGGAGCCAAGAGTTAAGAGTTGTAGGATACTGGGAGATGGAGTGGTGGCTTGGTGGTTGCGGCACTTGCCCAGCATGCACAAGTACACGGGTTCAAACCCCAGCACCCACGTACACAACTAAATGTCAGAGCAATGAAAGCCATGTGAAAAAGTCAATAAAAATTGATTCTGTCTCTCCTTCTCTATTAAAAAAAAAAACAACAAAAAGAGTTGTAGGATACTGGAAGTAGGAGGCTCACTAGGTGCTAGTTGCTGGGGATGCAGCTCTGAGTGGAAGACACAAAGACACATGCACACCTATCTCAAAATCCTTACTCGGGGGCTGGAGAGGTGGCTCCTGGCATACATGAGGACCCAGGTTTGATCCCCAGCACCACATACACAACTAAGTGGAAGAAAAACAAAAACCAGAAGAAAAAATAAAATTAACTCTGTCTCAAAAAAGAAAACAAGAAACAAAACAAAAGCACAAAGTAACAACACCACACACCCAACCCTTCCTGTCTCTGGATCCACCCCAGGCAGCCCAGTGTACATTTCAGCTCATTTTTTCTTGCTGTGAAAAAAACTACAGCACCTTGAATTTGTGATTTTTCTTTTTTGTCACAATCACTGCCAAACTTCCTAAATTGTTCTTCACAACAGAGTCAAGTAGAGGACCGGACTAGAAGTATGAGTGGCCTTCAGCTCAAGCCTCCTTTGAGGTCCTGAGGAAACTCTAAACCTAGAGGTCACTGGCCATATTTATAATCATGGCTGCCAGACCGGTGAATGCAGATTTTCAAAATCCCCAGAATTCAGTGGCTGAAGAGGAAAATGAAATGGATTCTTTTTCATATAACTTTCAAGAGAAAACCCACTCCTTTTGGCATAACCTAATTAAGAAACCTAACTAAGCAGGTCCCAATACCTCTTAAACAGGTGAGCAAGGCAAGGGCTTTGTCCATGTCTGCCCCCCAC
>PVKS010008838.1:16940-66617 GCA_004027875.1 Aplodontia rufa
ACAAAGACACAAAAAGAAAAATCTTAAACCCCCCCAAATTTTACTGGAAAAGTAGAGACTATGAAGAGAAGGCAGTGTCAGAGTCTGAGTTGAGGATAGAAAAAAAAGATACAAAAATTAGGAAAAGAGAGCATATTAAGAGTCCCTCCCTCCCTCTAAAAAAGTGGCTCAAAATAGCACTGGTCTAGGGTTGGCAGAGAACGTCTTTGGTTCTGCTGTTTCCATGAGGGCAAAGAAAAGATACAACTACCAAACATGGGCAACACGGGCAAAAGCTACCTGTACTCTTAAGGGAACAGGAAGGAAAGTGGGGACAAAGTATCTAAGGTACAAATCTGTAGATACCGCTGCCAACAGGTGGTCCTGTATAAAAACTGCAGTAAAATTCAACAGTCTGTATTCTTTCAAGACATGCAAACACTAAGTGGCAAAGAGGTAGTCTTCTTTATGAAGATGAGTATCACCAAACTGAAGAAGGAACATAACACTTCATTCCCTGACAAATACAGAAATAATAAAACAAAGAAATACGCCCTAGAAATAAAAACCTTTAAGTCTTAGCAAGCATTTGAGTAACAAGGTCAGGTCCATACTTAAGAAAGAGTCCACCTAGAAGTTAAGTGGTTTTCCCCCCTACACCAGAATTTGAGAACATGTCCTCTAAATCAAAGGCAGTCTCTGACCAGACACAGGCTGAATGATAGATCCAGGATGGGGATGTGTAACAATGGAGGAGAAAGGAGACACTACAGTGCAAGTCTGGGACAGTATGTGAACTAGCAGAGCTGGATTGCAGGTAGGCAAGTGGGACTCAGGTGACCTCTGTGTAGCACAAAGTCACAGGTCACCAAAAGCTTACCAAGTCCTCACTTTGCAGAAGCCTTTCGCAGATGGTTGTATAAACCAGGTGTTAGGAAGCTTTGAGGCTTACAACTAGTAAACCTGCATCTGGTGACAGCAGGTGGCTCAGTCCTAAGCCTACTAGGAACTGGAAAGCAGAAGCAACCCATGGCCTTTGGGAGAGAAGGTGGGAAATTTTTATGATGTTATATGCTTACTTTCAAAGAATTTTAAAAAGCAGGTTATAAACGCATTAAATATTAACCTTATTCTCCAAAAAACAAAAAAAAAATTTTTATTGAAGTGCTTAAGAATTAAACCCTACATGCATCCCATCACTGAACCACATTCCCCAGTCCTATTTCTCCAAATTTTAACTTGACACTATTATCCAAAGATAACCACTGTTTATATTTAACTATTTTCCTTTCTTTAAAGAAAAGAAAAATCAGTTTATGCATTTGTGGTATTTTCAAGTCCCCTACACATGATTTTACAGTGCACACGACCCAGGACTCTCAACTTGAACAATAGGGTGCGTGAACCCTTAAAGAACTGTGGTTCTGTGGAGCTGGAGCAGTGACTCAGCAGTTATGCTGTTTGCCTGGCATGTGTGAGAACCCAGGTTTGAACTCCAGCACCACATACGAAACGCAAGTAAGTGTCAGCGAAGCAAAGGCCAGACGAAAAACATAAAAAAAGGCTGATTTTCTCTCTCTAAAATTACTGTGGTCAGGTGGAACATCCAGAGGGTATGTACCCTACAGCTAAGAGGCAAACAAAGCCTTTCAGGGCTCTGGTAAAGAAACACCCATAGGTGAGCAGTTATGCCAGCTCATAAGTGTGATACAGTATCTATCTGGAAAGAACGTCCCCTGCTGACTTGAAAAAGGTCTGTTTTGGACAAGAGTTTGGGCTATGCACAGTACATATGCTCTTGTAGCCAAGGGCATCAGAATCTATGTAGGTGGAGAGTAAGGAGAGGCTTTCAGTGGAACATTCTCCCCCAAACCAGCCACCCTGATTAATAATGATTAAATAACTCTACCTTAAAATGCATGCGTTAGCCTGAGTTCAATGTACTCTTCCAAAGCCATATGACATTATCCCCAAGAAACAGAAATAAAATATGACAATATCCGTAAAGAGATTTGGCCCACTCTCTCCAAAGCCTCACCTGGAGCTTTCGGGCCATGGCTACCACCTCGTGGTCGGGTGGATTGTACTTGTAGCAGTTGGAAAACATCAATCGGACATCAGCACCAAATTCCTGAGCATCTCGGTACTCCCGGGATTCTAGTTTAGACTGGGAAAACAAGATAGGTTCCATTAGTCGTGCCTTCCTGTGTTTCAAAGGGGCGGTGGCCATTCACTACAGTAATAACCAAGGCTGTTTAAAGCAGCAAGCTCGCTTCTTAGTGGCATTCAGTTAAAACCAGGTACAGGGTGGGGGTTGTTGTTGGGTGGCAGTGGAAGTGAGAGTCTATCAGCCCAGTTCTCAGCCATCAGATGCCCAAGGAGACACTCAAAACCAAGTCTCAGAGCAGAAAACTGCCCAGATCAGCAACTCAAGCTAACCTGGGTTGTCAATGTGACTGGCTAAAGGGCAAGACACAAGAATCTCCGAGGCAGACCTTAGGCCAGAACCGAAGAAGGGAAGATGAAAGGAGAAGAGTACAGTTCTGAATTTTGCATACCCTTGTCTTGGGAACATGGAAGAGGACAGTGGTCCAAGATCAACCAGCACTGGGGCTGGAGCAGCGGCTCAGCAGTTACGGTGCTTGCCTGGAATGTGTGAGGATGTGGGTTCAAACTCCAGTACCATGTACACAACTGAGTGTCAGAGCAACGAAAATCACATGAAAAACTAAATAAAATTGATTCTTTCTCACTAGGGAAAAAAGGAAAGAAAGAAAAGGAAAGGAAAGAAAGGAAAGGAAGGAAAGAAAGAAAAGAAAAGAAAAGAAAAGAAAAAAGATCACCAGCACTGTTTTCTGCTCTGCCTATCTCGTGTTTGGGCAGCTGTACTCCACTCTTGGAGTACGAGAAATGCACAAAGTCTTAAACCCCAAAAGATTTAAAGACCATGTTATTCCAGTACAAATGTTGGCACTTATAGCCGTCTCCCCCACAGGGAAGACAGGAAGAGCGTTCCTCTCTATCACACAAAGCCTGCAAAACCGCCAACCCCCAAGTTCTTCTGAAACATCTACTAGCGCAATGGAGGGCACATCTTATTTTTCCTGAGACAAGGGGAAGGTGGCAGCTCCATTGCCTTCAACCAAAATAGCCACGCATGTTGTTTCAGTACTGGCAACTCCCAGCAGGGGGAGCCAGGTTTCTTTGTGCTAGTGGGGAAAGTATACACAGCTAGAGTTTCTGAAAGCTGCAAGTCAGGGCCTTCTTGGACTGGTCTAAACGGAAACCTGGGGAGGGAAGTCTCTGCCCCACTTATGCTCCCCTATCGCTCCAAAACAGGGGTATGTGAGCTCACCTTGATTGTGCTCATGTCCATGGGGTGCTTGATGATGTCACAGTAGTCGTGCAGGCCCAGTGCCTCCACGTCCACAGGCTTGTAGAAAGGCCAGGCGTAGGCAGCATGCTTCTTGGCGAACATTTCCTTGAGGATGCCACTGCAGCACTTGAGCTGCTCTGAGACCTTGTTGCTCTTCTCTGCTGCTGGGTGCTGCTGGGAGTCTGGCACATCCTTCTTTGGAGGCTTCACAGGCCGGCTGCTCTCCCGCCGGGGACCCAGCTTGGTAGTCTTGGGCTCTGGGGCCAGTGAAGGTGGCTCATGAATGGGGTCAATGGTGGTGGGAGTGGTGGTGTCTGCTTTCCTCTTCACCCCCTTCTTTGTCTGCCAGAAGCACAGGTGCAACAGGCTTGGTAAACGTGGCAGCCAGTACAGCTGCATCTCAGGGTCACCCTAAAACAGGCCCTGTACAGGGTCCCAAAACTCATTACTTTGGGGTGAAAGATAATTGGAGAGGCAAAGGATGGATGGAACAGGGAGACCCTGTTCCACCACTGTTTTGTAGCTGGGATAAGAGCAGCCAGTGATGGGAGAAAGCACACAACTGAGTGAAGGATCCATTCCCTCAGAGGCCAAAGAAACCTCCTAAAGCCATTTCCAACTTAATACCAAAAGGTTTTCTTACCCTTTGGCACAACTCAAGACTATTCAGATGACACCTGTGAACATGCACAGTCTAAATTACAGATGGGAAGTGGACAGGTATACACTGGGGGGTATAATGTAGTTATGAAGCTTTGGGTCAGCAGGGTACCTGCTTCTGGGATGTGATTTAAACATGGTAAGATGCCCCTAGAAACACTCTTCAGTGCCCAGGACAGGCTCTGCACAAATCACTGGCAAGGACAGGGCCACCTGTCTCCTGTAAGACCCCATGCCCTGGTGGCAGCAACCTGCCAGTACCCTAGATACTTACCTTCACAGGCTGTGGGGTAGCTGTGATGATGGGTGGATGGCTCTGCACGGGCTGTGGGGCTGGAGCAGGTGGGGGTGGTGGCTGAGGTGGCACCGGTGGGGGTGTCTGCAGTGGCTGGGGAGGCACCACTGTCATAACAGGAGTCTGAACAATGAGGTCTGGGGTGACAGCAGGGAAGGGGTGAGGTGTGGCCTGCACAGGTGGAGGGTTCTGCTGAGGGGTCTGGGTCTGCGGAGGAGTTGATGCTTGAGTTGTGTTTGGTACCGTGGAGACGCCAGGCTTTGCTGTCCCTACCAATCACAAAAAGGATAGGGAGTTAGAAGCTGTACTCACACAACGGCTGACTTGCCGTTGCACACATCCCCATGGAGCATTTGCCTCAGAGACAAGGTCTCACAGACCTCAGATGTCACTGCACCAAACCTATCCACCTGCCCCTAAAGCTTGGAAAGCAGGGGTACACTGCACTCACTATTCCTGGGGCATCCTGACCATTAACTCCTCATCTGGGAACAAAGGTCACTTCAAAGAACCAAGGCCTCAGCTGAGGGATTAGGTAACCCATGCTGAGTGTTAGCATACGGATTGTGAATGGACATCAGAAAAATGCTCCTTGGAGCATACAGCCAGAGCTGATCTCATTCCCAAAGTGTTGCCTTCTGAGTAAGTGCTCAGGCCAGACACCAGCTGCTACCACGTTCACCAAGATTTCTGGAAACTGGCATGACCCTGTCTCTTGGTACCACTAGGATAGGTACACAGTTGCTGCCCTGTGACTACCTCAGGTTGCCTCTCTGTAGCTGTGTGGATGAGTGGGAAAACAAAACAATCACCCAGTATGCCCAATCAGCACCAAAAACAAGGGGTTTATGACTAGAGCTCTACATAAGCAAGCAGACCATGGAACCAGAACCTGGGAGCATGACCCCGACTATTACATTCTTTATAAGAACACAGGCTGATATGCAAAGGAACAAAGATGCCCAATTCCCTGTAAAAGCAGCCTTCATCTCCAGGCTGTCCAGGTTTCCTGTGAAGAGCAAGGGGGTGGTTCAGAGTTTCTGCTGAGTTTCCCAATTCTACTTCCCTAGATACTACATTTGGGCTTCTTCTAGAACCGGAGCACAGAAGTTTTCACTGTGTCTGCCCCATGCGAGGACCAACCACCTGGCTCCAGAGAGCAAAGACAAAAAGAAATAGTTGTTGAAAGGTGATCAGCAAGACTGGTTTTCCTTGGTTACTCCAGATACTGCAGGGGTTCCAGCTGAACCTTGTGCCACTTCAGAGTAGTGTAGGAGGCCAGGCTAAAGGCTGCAATTACATCCAGAAGCTGCATTGAAAATGTTGCCCCTTAGCAGTACAGAGCTGCAAAGGACAAGATGTAAGGCGTAGGTAAGGCATTTTCCTAGACAGGAGCATTTCTTTGAGTGGGCAATTGTCTGCCAGCTGACCTCTGAAATCCTGTGTCAATATGGGTGGGGTGAGGAGGGCAAGGGAGGCCTGACAGGACGTGCACAGAAAGACAAGGAGAGTGTAACTGACTTTAGATGACTAAGCATCAGAGACAGGCCTGGCTCTGACACAAGTACATTAAGGTAATTCAGATAACAAACCTCAAGGTTTTAGGCTAGAGACACTGGTTATAACTGCTTTGGGATGGATTCAACAAAAAAGGGAAAATAAAAACCATCTATAGTGCTGGCAAGGTGATAATTCAGAAAATGTCTAAATATTTGGAAAAGCTGTGTGTGTACGTGCGCGCGTGTGCATGTGTGCACTTTTAGAGAGAGAGAGTGAAAGAATCAATTTTATTAATTTTTTTCATTTGGCCTTTATTTCTTTGACAGTTGTGTATGTGGTGCTGGAGTTTGAACCCAGGTACTTGCACATGCCAGGCAAGCACTCCAAAGGCTGAGCCATCACTCCAACCCCTGCACTTTTTGATCTAAGTAAAATCAACTGCCTTCTAAAAGGCAGGGCCAATGATGACTACCTGGGGGAGGTCACAAGGTCATAGGACCCTGTGGAGGCAGATCCTACACTGAAACTGATCCCCTCAATCCAAACAGCATCACTTTAATATTTGTCGTCACCACCTACCTCCCCACAACCCCAGTCCTCCGCTAAACCAGGGAGAAAGCAAGGCCAGTGCTTGCATGTCAGTACTCTACCTGCTTCTTTCCTCCCACGTCCTCTTCCTTTGGCCTGGACGATCATGATCTCAGTTTCTTCTGTGGGCAGTTCATTGATTTTTTGCAAGAAGAGCTTCTCCAAAGCTTCTGCCATTAAGACGATGTCATCTCCAGGCTGGATGAGGAGACACATGGGGTAGAGCCGGAAGCCCTCTCCTCCCCACCTCTATGGATGGGCCACCTAGGGCCACCCCTTGCCCCAACACATAAAGCATTGTATTCGGGCTTGTATTCAGGCTCCTTCTCTGATCTGGACCCCAAGGGGCCACAACAGTTACTACACTACCAGGTATCCCTACAGGGGTGCTGGGCCTGCACCTGTCTACTGCACCTCCCTCTCTCATACTTTAAGCTCTGGTCTGAGAAACCATCCTAGTGCCTCAAGCATCTACCAAATTCAGTCAAAACCCAACAGGGGCTCTCCTTGCTTTAGGGTCTCCTCGGACACAGCTCATATTATTTTACTAGAAGTACTCAAATTACACATGTTTTCTTGCAATGGATACTTTAGCAGGGCTCCAAGAGTGCTCCCCAATGTACCCCCAAGGCAGCTTAGTGGGGTTTTGGACAAGGCCATCTCACACTGCTTCATGGGTCCCCATCTATCACCTCATCCAGAACATGCTGTTCCCATTCAGCTCTAAACCAAGGGCCTGGTCTGTATATTTCACTTCCACCTAAGTAGGGAGAGCTAAGACTTTACAAAACATGGTAAACTTCAAGAAACTCACCTACCCATCTCTTCTGGGCAATTTTACCCACTACACCAGCAGAGGTCAAAAGCTGAGTTCTGTATAGTGTCTCCCTCCAGAGTCGTTCTATGAAAGGGTTGGTTTTAATCACATCTGTGGTCTGAACTGTAAACAAATGATCTGGCTTCATGGCACAGCCGAGCCGAAAGGTTTGGCTACGGGGTTAGGGAGTGACCCTTGGGTCTACATGTAAGATTAGGGGGGACACTCAATTCTATGGCCAAGATGGTCATGTCCACAGTTCCTGGAGTCTGGGACCCACAAAACTGCTGGGCTCTGTGGTCAGCCCCAACGCATCCTCTCTTACATTGAGGTTTCTGTCTGCACACACCTCTGCATGACTACATTTAAATAGACTTGCCCTGACAATTTACATCATCCCAATGGACTGTCCTTTTCACACCTTTTGTACTAGACATGCAGAGGAACCAAAATTCCATGGGCACCAGAAGCACATGCTTCAGGCTCACAAGGACAGCTTAAAATGGCCAGTACCCTCCCTCCCCTCAAATGAAATACACCCAGTCCCCAGCAAAACCACAGATCTGTCATCTCCACTTCCAATTGTCTCCTACTACCAAACTTCGAGCCCAGCCACCTCCACCTCCAATGGTCTGCTGTCAGACTCCAAGCCCAGCTCCCAGCATTCCTGTCCCAAGGCTCCTGGTAAGTCCCCATCTCCTTCACCCAGAGCAGCTGGGCACCAGCCCCCACATCTCACCTTGTTGTAGATGTAACAATTTGTAAACATAGTGTTGAAGTCCTGGATACATTCCTGAGCATTCCAGTAATAGTTGTTTTCCAAACGCTTCTTTATTGTGCCCATATCCATAGGTGTTTTAATAATCTTATAGTAATCCTGGGAACAGAGCAAAGGACAGTGTCACCCTGGCAGCCATGCTGGGACAGCCAGGTTGTCTCTGGGTCTTACTCCAGGTAGCTCCAAAGGTAAAGTGAGGAGAGTCACAGCACAGATCAATGCCTTTCAAACCATAGTGAAAGCATACAAACTCCCTCCCCCTTTATTTTTCCTGGTACTGGGGATTGAACTCAGGGGTGCTTAATCATTGAGCTACACCCTAATCTTTTTTTTTTTTAATTCGGGGGGGGGGTTTGCTAAGGATTGAACCCAGGGGCGCTTAACTGACTCACATCCTCAGCCCTTTTTATATTTTGAGACAGGATCTTGCTAAATTGCATAGGGCCTTGCTATGTTGCTAAGGTGGTCTTGAACTTGAGATCCTCCTGCCTCAACCTCCTAAGTCACTGGGATTACAGGTATACAACAGTACACTGGCTTTTATTTTGTATTTTGAGACAGGGTCTCACTAAGTTTCTTAGGCTGGCCTTGAACTTAAATCCACCTGCCTCAGCATCCTAAGCCACTGGGTTACAGGCAGTCAGGGCACTGCCACATCTGGCACACAGCCATTAACTGATTGATTGACTAAGGACAGTGTGGGGGGGGGGATGAGAGCACGAGAATCAATTTTATTTAATTTTTCATCTGTTTTTCACTGCTCTGACACTTTGTTGTGTACATGGTGCTGGGGTTTGAACCCAAGTTCTTGCACATGCTAGGCAAGCACTATAAACCTTGAGCCACTGCTCTAGCACCCTGTACACAACTTTTTTTTCCCTGCATCATCCACGCTTTTATTTTTATTCCACAATAAGCAGATAGAAAAATCAACACAACATTAAGCAACTCCAGATTGGTCTTCACCAGTGACGCGTGATTGGCGCAGCAGGTAGATGCAAGGACTCCTGGCAGCCCTCACCCGGCACCGCTGCCCATCTCGAGGGCCAGGCCTCAACCAGCGACAAAGCCATCCTCCCTCGTGCCTTATCCAGCTCTGTTCTTGGAAGGAGCAGGAGCAGGACACTCACACCCAGCATGTTATCTGAGCGGCTCCACGCTGGGGTCGGCTGAGCAGCCAGCCTGACTGTCTTGGTCAGAGATGGCACCGTAAAGCACATCTCAGATGGCATCGAGCACAATTCCGGACTCAGGATCTCAAAGGTAGAGACAAGAAATCTTTCTCTGTTCTTAACTCTCACTTAAAGATTAACTGATACTTTGCTCCATTCCTGTAATGTTCTCACCTGGATTTCTTCTTTAAATTCTGGGTTGCTACTCTTTTATTAACAACGTAATGACCCCATTGCAGTACCAAAATATCCCCCAATACCAAGCTCAAATTAGATCAAAACACAAACCGGAGTGTGTGACCATCTACAATCATAAAGAATAAGCGACAGGGAAAGCCCCGCTAAGCTGCCACGCGTTAGACAAGACTGCCCTGTGCAAAGCAGGGGCACTCGCATGCATCGCTGAGCTCGAAGGGCTCGGGGCCTCCAGGACCATGCTCCTGCCCTGCCGCCCTACTTCCCAGACAGCTGCTCATACAGTTTGGGCACATAGTCGTCCCATTCAGCCTGGTAACACGTGCCGGCCACTGGTTTCCTGAGCTTGTACTTCTTGCAGAAGGCCGCCACCTTGAACTGCCAATGGTGGTCTCCAGATCGGTTGCTCAGAGTGAGCTCATCACACTTCAGCGGCTTGTTCTGTTCGTAGACCAGTCAGACATAGCGGTGGAGGCCTGTGCCCCTGGGAGCCCCGGAGCCCATATAATCGGAGAGGACAGTGCCGCTGCAGATGTCGTTGCCTTTCATGTTGACCACCAGGAAATGGTGCCATTCCCTGTATTTGGGAGACTGCCTGCTGTGAGCATCTAAGTCTGTCAGGCATAAGGTGTAGAGTTTACTTGAATCAAGACCATCCCAGGTAATGCTGGTGGGTCTGTTCTTAACCTAGGTGGGTGTCAGTACTTTGCCCAGCTCGTCCACCTCAACCCCGGAGTAGACAACCCGCAGCCAGTGCTAGAGCTGCTCCTCTACCTCCTGCAGACTCAGGAGCCCGGACCACTTGCTGATATCGGCTGGCATGGTGGGGCTGAGCTGGCGGGTTTGGCCGGAAGTGCTGCGGGAGGCCTCGAGAACTGAGGCTGCAGGGACTCAGCACAGACTGCAAACTGGCGGCAGGCAGCATGGGACCAACGACCACGCCTGCACACAACTTTTTAAAAAGAGGTTTTTACCCATTAAACAATCACAGCAGGGCCTCCTTTGTTCTCACCATTTTATTATTTTATCATCCATCAATGTAAATTCCCCTGGCTTCAGTGTTGGAACCCCTCCCCACAACTGCTTATGAAGAAGTATGAAGCATAAACCTTCACCAGTCAAGTTCATCATACTTTTCTATACTTCTTTACCTACAAGCAGTATGCCACTAAGGTTTCATTAGTATCCAAACAAGGGCATGCATACAATGCTAAACGAGAATTTTTTTTTTAAGAGAGGGGCAGTGAGAGAGAGAGAAAGAAAAAATATTTAGTTTTTCATGTGGTTTTCGTTGTTCCGACACTCTGTTGTGTATGTGGTGCTAGGGTTTGAACCCACATCCTTGCACATGCCAGGCAAGTACCATACGGCTGAGCCGTCACTCCACCCCCTAAATGAGAGATCTTTAAGGTACTATCCTCACAGCTTTTCTCTAAATCTAAACTATTCTAAAACCAAAAGCTTATTTGAAAAAAAAAAAAAAATGCAAGGAATCTGAGGATAAATCAAAAAGTGTCTGGGTTTCCAGTTGGAAGACCCAAGCAGGAGATTCACAAAGACAGCAAACTATAAGTGTTGGTCCAGTTCTAGCCTCTTGGCCAGACTAATTGAGAACTGCACGCCCCAAGGCTCTCTCTCCCACTCAGGGGAGTCCCAATGATCAATGCTGTGGCCTTATCCTTACCTGGGATGCTGCCTTTCCAGAGATCTCAAGTTCCCTAGGCTCCCTTCTCCTTGGCCTTTGCCCTCTAAGCCCTCCACTGCCTTTGTTTTCCACCCCTGTGTTTTCTTATAACAAGCTGCTTCTTCCTTTATTTTGGCCCTGACACACTTTCTCTTTAAAGCCAAGTTTCTTGAACTTGCTTCATATCCTCAGCTTCTCAATCGCACCGACACAAATCTGGTTTCTACTTCCCTGTCACACCTTCCTAAGGTCATCAATGCCCTCTGAAAGGCCAACAGGACAGTCAGACTGGAATCCTCATCTCTGACCTCCCTGTAGTCTCTCTCTCTTTTTTTTTATTTTTATTCGCTAAACAATTAGGAGTTCATCGTCAATCAATCAAGAACAAAAGTGTAATGACAGAACAAGTCAATACTGGTGCCAGACCACGGTGTCCCTCCTTTGGGTTCCCCATGGTTCCGTATTTCACTCTACTTAAGCCCCAAATTAATTGGACTTCTCCTGGAAGTCGGAGGTTCCCCTCAGATTAGTCTCTGATGCAGAAATCTGGGCAACTGCCATCTGCTGGAAATTCTCCCATCTTTTTGTAGGCCTTCTGCTGCCACTGTCCTCCTCTCCCTATGAAATCCTTAGAGGCCGCTGGGGATTTCACCCCAGTTTCCTTCTGTTGTGTGGTTCTTTGAACTTGATTTAGAAAGTTACTCTCAACTGTGGACCACGCACAGTTCAGCTATACTGATGCTGAAAGCAACCCCACCTAGTTGCCTCCACTTCCTGTTTTGGTCAGTGGTGCACATGGTCCCCCTTCTGCCTCTACCCCTTTCCTGAGCCAGTTTGTTACCCAAAAATCTGCAGTGCTCCCTCCCCAAATTCCTCTTCCCCAAGTACATGTGATATGTTATTTGGTTGGACAGATAGTACTGGATGGTTGTCAGACACACAAGATTTTCAAGCCAGGAAGGTCGGACTGGGGTATCCCTCCTTCCAGAATCTAGCTAAGGCTAGCTTAAGGCTGCTCCTTCACATAAGCAGTTACAGCACCTGTAGACCTGAGTTAGTGGTTACTGCCACCTAATTCACTCGCCAAGTTATATAAAATTTTGCACCCAGCAGAGGGCAATTTAAAGAGAAGTCCTTGATGCTTTGAAGGGAGAAAAAAAAAAAAAACAAAACAAAACATTGATTCCAAGGATCTCTGATGTTCAATTAGGGAGACAAGTTATACTTACAGAGCTATGGATGTGGACAAATGAATAGAAAACTTGGGGGAGGGGGCCCCTGCTGGAGTGGTGCTCAGTGGTTAGAACGCTTGCCTGGCATAAGCAAGGACTCAGGTTCAAACCCCAGCACCACATGCACAACTAAGTGTCAGAGAAACAAAGGCCAGATGAAACTAAATAAAAGTGATTCTCTCTCTCATTAAAAAAACAAACAATCAAAAACAGGGACAAGAGTGGGGTACAAAAAAAAAAGTGTGTGTGCACTGCAGTAATAGGAGAGGGACAATGCTGCTTCCCCAGGGAACTTGGCCTGTTCACCTCCCTTGAAGTCATCTCCACGTAATTGTTCCCTGGGATAAATCTGCTGCTTTTCCCCACCCTTCATTAGGTGATGGTGACAATAATGCTAGCCACTCTGACTAGTCACATCTACTTCTACTGGCTCAGCAAACAACAGCTGAGAGGGAAAAGAGACCTGAACTACCAAGTGCTCTGATTTCAGGTCATCTTGGAACTGGACAGAAACTTGTGAGCCCTTCTTCCCACCTTGTTTCAAGTTATCTTTATCCAACTGTCCCTGGGGTCCCAGTATCTAAGAAACCAGTTTCTATATGAGCCAGTTATGTCATTCTTTTCACCATTTCTCTCTCTCTCTCTTTTTTTTTTTTGGGGGGGGGAGAGTACTGGGGATTGAACCTAGGAGCATTCTACCGATGAACTATATTCCCAATCCTTTTTATTTTGAGACAGGGCTGTGCTAAGTTGCCTATGTTGTCCTTGAACTTGTGATGCTCTAGCCTCCACCTCCCAAGTAGCTGTGATTACACAGGTGTGTGCTACCATGAGTCAGCTTTTCCTTCCTCATTCTAATTCAATAGGACTGCTTAAACCACATAACTCAAAGACCCCACAGGTGCTGGCATTCAGAGCTTTCACCATGGCTCCAAACCCATCTGTCCCCTCCCTGGGAATTTGCCCTTACCAGGAGACATACAGAAGGGTAGCAACCCTGGGCCCTGCCCAAGCTACTCACAGGGAGGTTTAGCTTGACTGCGTCCACAGGCTGCTGGAAAGGCCATGCAAACTGGTGTTTCCATAGTGTCTTGAGCACCACTCTGAGCAGATATTGCAGTTGGTTGGTCTGCCTCTTGGGCTTGTTGGGATTGGAGGTCTCCGGGGGTGGGGGGTTGGTGCTGGCTGTATTGGCTGGCTGGGGTTGGGCCTGGGCCTGCGTTGTAGACATTTGGGAGGTTTCTAGTCCATCCCCCATTACTGGCAGATTTCTCAATCTTGTCCCAGGGCCGGTGTCCGCAGACATGCTAGTGATCCCATCACATTCTTCACCAGGCACTCTACAAGGGAAGGAAAAAAGTCCCATCAGAGACCAGGCGGCAGAAGGGTACCACTCAAAATGACATGTGCCCCTCTTTGGGGCCTCCAAGGACTAAGATCCCCTGACAGTGACTGGCCAGATCTCAACTTCATGCCCCAACTAAAAGGGCTCCAATGCCTGTTCTCTTCCAAGACTTGCCATATAAGAAGGATGAAAAAAGAGAGAACCTACAAATGGCAAGGGACAGGGCATGAAGGCAAAAGCCAACCAGAAGCTGGGAGGGGACTGGACTGGATACTACAGAGTTTACTGGGGTAGATGTGCAATAAAGCTGTTAAGACAAACCTACATGTCCTTGTTCCCACCTGCAAGCTTTAAGGGATGCTTCCTATGTGGAGAATAAGAGGATTTCCAAGTCCCCAAATTTGGTGTTTACATTCAAATTCTTATTTGTATTTGTGGCTCACAAAGCACTGAGACAAGTCAATGATTCCATTTGGTAAACCTGGGCCAAGCAGGGAAAAGCAAGAAGTCCAAGCCTGCCTGCCCACCCATCCCTGGATGGCCCACACAGTCCACCTGAATGTTTAGAGCACAGCCTCACATTTACTAAGAACATTTTCTTTGTAACTTAAATTATTCATGTTTGCTGAAGGAAAAAAAAAATCCTGCAAAATGGTACTGCTGGTTAAACAAAATCATCCAGCAACTTGGGAGACGGAGGCCAAAAGATTCCAAGTTTAAGCCAGGTGTGGTAGTGCATACCTGTAATCCCAGCAATTTAGGAGGCTGAGGCATGAGGACTGCCAGCTCAGAGCCAGCCTGAGCAACTTAGACCCTACCTAAAAATAAAAAATATAAAGGACTAGGGATGTGGCTCAGTGATTAAGCATCCTGGGTTCAATCCCTGGCATCAAAAAATTAAAGCAACAACAACACAACACTAAGTTCGAAACCAGCAAGTCCTTGTCTCAAAATAAAAAATGACTGAGTACATAGCTCAGCATGAAGTGCCCCTGGATTCCATCCCCTTACCCCCAGCAATCCATATTCCACTTACCATTTTATTAATCAGAAAGGGGCACCTCTCATGACAAAACTTTTTTTGGCTGTCAGTGCCCATATAAACACCCCATTTGGTGCTATCCTGTCCCATTCCCTGCACAACTTCTACTAAAGCCAACAGCAACTCAGCAAACCATGCTGCAAGTATCCCTGTAAGGGCGACTTTCATGTAACTGTTCATTTATTCCAATGTCACAAACTCCAAGATGTACATGAATTTTTATTGCAAACTGCCCTCCAGAAAGACAGCAATACATCCCTTGTTCATAGTGCCAGGAGTTTCCATGCTGACTATTAATGAGAAGAAACATCTATCTGCTCAAAGGTGGACTAGCCATTTTCATCCTTTTTGTGCCCTATTGTATGACACTTTTCTACTGGCAAGAAAGGGGAATAATCAGCTTTTTAAAAACTCAGTCTCGGGCTGGAGTGGTGGCTCAGTGGTTTCGGTGCTTGCCTGGCAAGCACGAGGACCCAGGTTCAAACCCCAGCACCACGTACACAACTAAGTGTTGGAGCAACAAAGGCCAAGTGAAAAAACTAAATAAAGTTGTTTCTCTCTTTCTCTCTCACTGACCTTCTCTCTTTAAAAAAAAACAAAAAACCTCAGTCTCAGCAATAAGAAAAACACTGAGTTGGGGGCTGCCTACTTTCCAGGAATCAACCTAGGAGTTCAGAAGAGTAGAATACCCTTCTGACTGAGGAAGTCAGCCAAGGGCTTTCAGAACAGAGGGGAGGTTTTAGAACCACAGGTAGGCAGAAGGACAAGTAAAGGAAGATCAAGCTAGCTGGCTCTGTCTTTCATTCTGGAATCCACTTAGGGTGTCAAGTTTTTGTGTCTAGGCCCTCTAGTTGTTAATTTCTTTATAACTCAGTCCAAGTATAGTTTAAAGCAATGCTCCTAGAACCCTTTTTGTAAATGCAGTTCTGGCGAATTAACATATTTTAAAAACACCAAGGGAGAACCTGAATATAAAACAACTCTGTAGTCTATTGCTGGCTGTGGAGACCTGGACCTCCTGATTTGTGGAAAGTAGACTGGAAGCCATGCACACAGGTTCTTCACTGAGTCCTCTACACCAAGGTCCTAGCTGCAGAATGGTCCTAAGGGCTCACAAAGAGCTGGGAAAATGGACATCTTCATTGGAAGCTTCTTCCTTTCATGGTACTTCAGCTGACTGCAGGTTCAGCTTTCAGTTGGCTAAAGAATGTGCACAGAAAGTACAGCTCTAAGAGGTGGTACGAGGAGGAAACTGAATAGGAGCAGTCTAGGTCACCTCTCACAAGACTTTGAAGAGGGTAGGGTGTGAACATATCACACAAATCCACAAATGATTGGCAGTGATGAACACATTTGTATTATGGATCTTTCAGATTCAGCATGAGAACCGCATCCTTTTTTAAGAGGGAAGATGTTCTTTCCTTTCTTTTTCACCCAGTTAAGAGATATAAAAATGCTTTGGGGGCTGGCACTGGGGTAGAGCATAGCAAGTATGAGGCCCTGGGTTTGATCCTCAATGCTACCCTGATCCCCCAAAAAGCCAGAGTGGGGAAACAAGTCATTTAAACTAAACTCATTACCTTTTTTTTTTTTTTTTTGTATTGGGGAGTGAAGCCAGGAATGAGCCACACCCCTGCCCTTTTTTAAAATTTTGAGACAGGGTCTTACTATGTTGCTTAGGGTGTCAATAAACTGCTGAGTCCGTCTTTGAACTTGTGAACTTTCTGCCTCAGCCTCCCAAATCTCTGGGATTATGGGTGTGTAGCAACCCTTTAGGAGTGGTGTGTGTGTGTGTGTAATTTGTATTCACTACTAAACAGTTATTTGGAGAGGTCAGACCATGTCCAAGACACTAGGCTAGAACCCATAATCTATACTCTCAGGGTTCTTTTGCATCACACACTAAAGTGGTTTCTTTTGTCTTTTTTTTTTTTAAGAGAGAAAGAGAGAGAGAGAGAATATTAATTTTTTATTGAGTTTTTACATGGCTTTCGTTGCTCTGACACTTAGTTGTGTACGTGGGTGCTGGGGTTTGAATCCGTGTACTCGCACATGCTGGGCAAGCGCCGTAGCTGCCGAGCACAGCTCCAGCCCCCTCTTTTGTCATTTTTGATGCAATGGATTGAACCCAGGACCTTAAAAGAATGCTAAGCACACACCTGACCACTGAACTAGAACCTCAGTCCTCTACCGTGGTTTCTAAAGGCAATGTCTAATTGGGTAGGCCTGCCTCATTAGTACTGCTTCTGGTACAAGAACCAACTGTCAAACACATCTAGAAGTGCCTGTGGCACGAATTAAAGCAGTACAAAAGGACAGGCTGGTAGCAGGGAGGTGCCTGAGGGCTGCCTGGGAAAAACTGATGGCAGCTCAAGCCAAGATGGAAGCATGGAAAAGATAAGAGTGAGCCCTGGAGGCCTAGGTGAACACAACCAATGAAAGAAAGGAAGCAGCCACACACAGATATAGAGAAAAGCTGGAAGCAGCGTATGAACTGCCAGAAAGAGCTTGCTCAAAGGTGAAAGAATACAGAGGAATGAGAGACCAAGGGCATTGGACAAATCACATGAGAGTATGACAGGGTGTATGTGCTTGTGTGTATGACCTAAAACATATCACTGCTGACCAGAGAGGCAATAGCACAGTGGGCCGGGCAGCCCAAGGAAGGGCTGGAGGAAGGCAGCACCCCAGAAGCTGTATCCAGTTGTGTATGGAGTCTTCCAGAAAAGATGCTTCCACTCCTGAGCAGACAAGAAACAAACTACCAAGCCCTGAAGTTTAGTTCTTAAGGGCAGGACCTCATCCTCAGAGAAGCAGCATTGTAGGAGATGTGTCAGCTGGGTTTAAGGCTGCCTGGAGTATAAGGCATGAGGTCTTACAATGCAGCAGGACCAACATGTCCAAACAGACAGTTGATGAGTTCAATGTAGTCTTGTAAGAGGGGAAGGCCTCAGTGCACTGGAGAAGCCTGGAACAGGCAAGAGAGGGTGTAGGGAGTAAGGCTAAAGCATGGTGTCTAATTGGTTGTTGTCATCAGATTTCTCCTAGAAAGCAGCCTGGCAAAAACAGAGCTAATGCTGTATAGTAGGTATGTGCCAGGTGAGCAGCAGCAAGTATGTACATGTGTGGGGTAGCCCCATTTGAGAGAAGCTCCAGTTCCAGGGCAGAAGAGCAAACAGGGAGTAAAGACACAAACCACCAAGGGGACACAGCCACACACTCATCCCACCAAGAAGAAACACCCCATAAATGTTCCATCAAGTAATGACATTCTGGAAATCTCCAAGCAATGTCCCAGAGGAAGATGAACACCAAGGTAACTGATTTCTGAAACTTCTGGGCTGGTTTATACTTTCTCTCTTTCCAAAGGGGCTCATAGCAAAGCCAAGGAACACAGGGTTCATGTGCTCTGGGTCTGTGCTTTCCTCAATTTTACTCCAGACCAGACAGGCCAAGATGACGAATTTTCTGTATACCAGACAGACAGAGCAGGGGCTGGAGCAGTGGCTCAGTGGTTGAGCTCTTACCTAGCATGCTCAAAGGACTCAGGTTTGCACCACAGCACCACATACGCAACTGAGTGTAAGAAAAACTAAAACCAGGTGAAAAAAAAAAAGAAGCCAAAATACCCTTCTTAGCCAGAAGTCCACATTTGACTCACAGTAATATTTAAATCCTTATAACAGTAACACTGCTTCTGGCCTCATCCCCAATATAATGGAAATGCGACGCAAAAAAGTAACTTCCCTAGGATGTGGAAAGACCAGGTATGAGGAAGGTTGCCTGAATCTACCATCTGATATGCATGAAGTTTAAGCTGCCTTTAAATCAAGAAAGTGCCAACAAGTAAGCTGAACATACCCCAGAGGATCTAACCTATGGTATGGGCAGGCTGGCAAATGTCCTTAACCAATACGAAAACTAGGGACAAGAGCTGTACATTTATATGACTGAGGTCAATCCCATGAGGAAAGAAACTGAAAGCCACTGGATCAAATGCAAAAGTACGACACAATGAATGGATTAAGTTGACACTGGAAGCCCTGAGTACCTCAGGAAGTTTCTTTTAGGAGGTCTGAGGACAACCAGTGACAGGTGACATGAAGACCCCTCATGAGAGAGATCATCAGGTAATGATGACTATGTCAGAGAGTTACCATGAGATGCCCAGTACTCCTTGTTCTGTATCCATGCTAGGTAGGCCTGGGTAGTAGCAGCACTTAAAAAAGGTCTACTCTGACCATCACAATGCTCCTAAGCCAGACAGCTTATGTTTTGTGGCTCAGTTTTCCTGTTTATAACCACAGGAGAACAAAATACTTGGGAACATCAAGAATCACTCCTACTGCCATGGCAAGGAACAGAAGGAAAAGGCTCAGAAGTTCTACAGAGAGCCAGATCATCTTTTAAGGCAAAGAGCCAATAGGTCAGCCTCCTTGGGTAAATTCTTTCCAGGGTGAAGTGGTCACACTCACCTATGTTCCAAACAACACAGCCAATGTCCTTGTCACCTTCAAGCCTTCATTTACCACCCCAGCTAGGACACACACGGGCAGGCACCAACCCTCACCCAGCACCTGGGGCTTCCCTCATCGCCATGTAGTAACTTCCAGTCAGCCTTGGGGAACCAAACAGTAGGCCCAACTTGACTTTACTCTTGCCCTCCCAGCACACAGTAGGTGTGCCCTATAGCAACCACACCCAACTGTCATCCTTGGGCTTCCATCTCAATCTCAATGCTTGGGGAAAGGAAAGCAACTTTATGCAGACGATGTAATTGACTGTCAGACTCAAGCCACTCACTCAGCCAATATGTTCTGAGCCTGGGGACTCAGAAGTCAACATGACATTCTCCTGAGTGACTAAGCAAAACTTGGGTGAATATCATGAAGCAAGACTTCTCTGGAAGGCCAAGACGGCACCACTGAAGGAGGACTAGAATAGCACTGGAAGCGGGCAACAGGGACAAGACATGTGCTTCTGTGTTGACTGTGGCAGGCTGGGATGGGACTCACCACCTGTGCAATGTGGTAACAGCGCTGCAATCAGCACATATAAGGGGCAGGGATGGAGGGCCAGGTGGGATTTGTTGTGCTCTGTGCAAAAGAAAAATCGCCTTACTGGACGCCATAACACTTCTCCTCCCTCCCCCTTCATATTTTGCTCGCACTGAGCAAAAGGGACTATGCGGCCTGAGTGCTACTCACTCACTCACTCTCTCTCTCTGCACCTTCCCGGTAGGTGATAGATGACGTCACCAACATAATAGTCCCTCATTGGCTGGAACAAGCCAGTCTGCCGCTTCACCATTGGTCCCTTAGCAGCCTGTTCTATTTGTATCAATCCATGTATGTGGAAAATAAAGGGGAGAGAAGTTTTCAAGATGCCACCCACACGTGAGACCGAGTTTGTGTGTCACCCCCCCCCCCCGCTGGGAGAAAAGGGACCCGCGAAAAGGGAAGGAAGGTCCGGCAGTCTGAGCGCCGGCGTTAGCCCCCTCGTTCCCGCCTCCCCGACCTGTCCTGTTTTGGCTCCAGCTAAATGGTCCAGTCGTCCGGGTCGTTTCGCCCGACAGGATTCTCAAGACAGTCAGACATTGTTTTCAACCAAAGTTTCCCATCTAAAAGATCGAAAATGCTGCTCCCTTTCCACTTTCATTCGAACCTGTGGCCAAAAGGCAGGAACTGCCATTTATTGTTAGGAGCTAGCTGAAGGTCAAATGACAGTAAGAGAATTTCATCTTACTGTTTCCAACCCAAAAAAGGCTTCATGATCCTACCGGATGTTGTCCAATCTCTGGATTTTGCACTCCAAAGAAATTCTTCAACACATGTTCCCAGTATAGATAAGCAAAGAAAAAAAAAAAAAAGGAAGAAAGGATAGACAGTGCCATGGTTAGTATCAAAGTGCCCAAATAACCCTAGAGGTACTGCAGGATTGGCACAAAGCAATCATACAGACTGTACTCTATTCCTTTTGACAATGCAGTAGCTTGCAAAGCTTGTTTAGAAGTTGCTATAAAATAGACTAAGTCCCATATAAAAATTAACATGAACAGGAAATGCAGGCAGTGGTGCCTAAGCTGGCTCTAAGGCTGAGAAGTTGTGCTGTGCAGTGAGTGCCCAACAGGTACACATTCTCATTAGGAAGTAACTATGGCTATGTAAGGGTAAGACAAGAATATTTAAGCTCTTCCGTTTACAAGTTTCATTTTTTTCCCCAACTACATGGTTGGTGGGACATTAGTACTTACTGGACTGTTTTTATCTAACAAAACTACTGAGGGTTTCCTTTGCCATAGGAGCACCATGAAAAACTGAGACTCTTAAGGATAGATACTGTAAACTAGAAAAGTTTGGGAACCTCTGGGCTAATGAAAATTAAAATATAAAAAAAATTCCTAGACCTCTGATTAAACACACCTCCTTTACAAGGATATTCTTTGCTACTATCTCACCCCTCACCTATGTGATTTCAAAATATTTACGAACAGTATTTAACACCATTGTAATTTTTTTCAGCTTTCTACAGAAATTATCTAATTTCCTTTCATGCTATTAACCCTTATTTACAATCTAGCTAACCATCCAAACAAATCTGTAGAAACAGAATGCTTGAATGTTTTCTACAATGACAATTCCTACTTGTAAAGTAGGTGGCAGTGAGCCCTCTCCACTAGCTTCCTCAGTCAAGTGGTAGTTCTCACCACCTCCCCTGCCATTCCACCACCACTGCCCTTTGATAGGGCTTTTATGAACTCTAGATGGGCTATTTTGAAGAGTAGCAGGAGAAGAGGAGAGAAATAGATTTGTTCTGGGACTTAGAAGGCCAGCAAGTCAGAAAAGAAAAGATCACACATAACTGATTTCTGAAGATTTCAGTGCCATCCATTGCATGAGACTGAGAAAACCAAGAGGGTTGTACCTGTATCTCCACCTGAAGCTCTGTTCTCAGAGCCCACTAAAGCCCAGTGACAACCCCCTGCACCACCACCACACACACACACACCTCAACTCTGTCCTGTCTATTCAGACTCACCTTCTTCCTAAAGTGTCAGCACATGAGTGGCATGACAACAGGGAAGGCAGGAGCAGTTGTAAGGACAAGTGTTGGCTAACTGAAAGCTTTCTAAATTCTTCCATGAAATAAAGGCAACTATACTTAGCAGAGCATTTATATAAGCCATCATCAAATGCATCTACATTAGGGCCTAGGAAAGCTTGCCAGAAGGTACTGGCCACTTCCTGGGTTAATGCTCTTTATTGAGCACTTGACCTGCATCAGCTTAATCTTCACAGCAACATAACAGAGCAGGCGGAGGCATCACCAACTTCATCACTGTATCCATGGCAACACAGAAGCAGAATGTATTTAACTGTGCTCTGTTCCATGGTTGCCTTCAAACCAAGCATAGGGGAGACAACCGCAAAGGGGGGCAAGGCCCCACTGATCAGCACCAATGGGCTCAGTAGGTCTCTGGCTTAACCCATAGAACCATACTTCATGTATCCATCAGTGGGCCTACCCTCACTGAAGAGGTACCTGAATGCCATGAATCCCATGAGCTGGGCTCAAGTCAGATTTTTAGAGACAGGAGCCAGGCCTCGGCTGGACACAGTTCTGCCAACCAGAATCCCATTCTCTTTCGTTTAGAAAGCAAAATTTCTCAAGAATTTCACCCCATAAACAAATGAGAGCTGAAAACAATTCCCACAACACCTGGCCATCTGCAGGGAGATTTGGTCCACATCATAGGTGAAATTGAAGCAGTTCTCCACTGAAGCCATGGGGCACAGGACAGGGGGAATGGAGACCAAGTTTTCATGCTTCCTGAGCAGAAGAAGAAACCTGAAGGGATGTGGCTTGAACTTGTTGTGTGCTGGCCAATGCTAATGCTGGCTGACCTCAGTCTGTACTAGAAATACAAGTTCATGTTCACACATAACTTTAGATAGAGGATGTTACCTTCTCAGTGCTACAAAGCTTTGAATGAAGAATCATTTGGGGGAAATGAAAAGATTCTATCCAAAGACAAAGAGAAAGAAAGGGGTAAAGAGGGCCCTAACTAGTATGATAAGATACTCTGTGGAGTATCTTATCCTATCCTAGGACCATCTTTGCTGAAATGCTGGTCACACAACATAAGTATCTTAAGGCTTGTTCCCATCCTGTTCCTAGTACAGTGGAGACTTCATTCATGACGATGGCACTGTAATTATACAATCTGTCAGGAGGGAAGCACCAACAGGATTACTTTCCCATCTGACTGGCTCAGGCAGCTGGTGAGAACAGTGCTCACATCATCAGCCAGATTGCATTGCCTGGAGCTGGGCCGGTGGCCATGTGCCGGGGCAGTTCTTAAAAGCCTTAAACTTCCTTCATGAGCTTGTACACACTCTACCCCCTGGTTCTTGGGCTTGCCAAGTGGGGCCCATTACCTCAGACTCTGCAGCTCGCCTTGACCAGATGAGCCAAGGCAGAGATAAGCCAGTCTTCCTATTTGTGGAATGCGAGACACTCTCAAGCTCTGTCCCCTACCAAAGGGGACATGGGCCAACAAGGACTTTGCACCCAGGATGACCAGAAGCCAGACGTGCACTGGACACAGTCCTGACAACTAGAATTCAAATTCCCTTTCCTTTAGAAAGCAAGCAGTAGGCCAATTACATTAGAAGTATTGAAAATGTTGCACTTTTCCCTCTTCCCTATAAAAGTTGCCAGCAGCTGGAGGCATGAGAAGTTCAGGTACAATAGAAGATTCAATTGTAACCACATGGGTTACATCAGGGTCCTGAAGGCTAAATCTGGGCAGATACGATTCTCGAATTTAAAATGTTTGTATGAGGAACATGCAATAAAAAAATCCAAACCAAACATTGCTGCAGGCAACTCAAGATGCTGGACTAAAACACACTCCAGCAAGAGCAGGTTAGTCTAACTTTCCCGATAAAGAGCCAGGGAATAAACAGTCAGCTGTGCAGGGTATATGTCAAAATAATAAATTTTGCTGTTACCACAATATGAAAGCAGTCACTGACAATTAAACAGATAAGCCTAGCTATGTGCCAATAGAACTCTGGCCCAATGACCATAATTTGAGACTTTCATTCCTTTCTTTGTGAAGGCAAAGAAATTTATATGTGAAAAAGTCACATTAGAAAAGCATACTTTTGGGGCTGGAGCGGTGGCTCAGCGGTTTCGGCGCTTGCCTGGCAAGCACGAGGACCTGGGTTCAAAACCCAGCACCATGTATACAACTAAGTGTTGGAGCAACTAAGGCCATGTGAAAAACTAAATAAAGTTGTTTCTCTCTTTCTCTGTCTCTCTCACTGTCCTTCTTAAAAAAAAAAAAAAAGCATACTTTTATATGAAATCAGATAACAATGAACATGGGTGAGCACACAGGACCACAGAAGTGGGATATGGTGGCAGGTTTGTGAATGACTATACCTATGCAAAAAGAGCGTAGCCTCTTTGCCATCTGCCCTATTTCTAAAGCTCCCACTGGCCTCTCTGGGTGTCTGTTTTCTCCACTAGTGAGTTGGCTTCCAAGAGCTATTTCCCAAAGGAGTTGTGACTTGGCTAAAACCCAAATGAAAGGATGAAAAATGACGAGAAATAGGATGCCATTAATTAAACGATATACTCCAACAGAGACTGTGCCACTAGTCTGTTTCAGGTTGGGCCTTTCACAGGTTAAGAGCAACATTTTCTCTGGTTGCCTCTTTGAAACTATTACTTCATCTCCTTTACCTGTCTTTACTTCATACGTTTTTCATTCTTTCAGTAGAGCTGGTGCAGGATATATGGTGCTATGCTCAATCTATGCCATAATATGAAACACAAGGGAACAGGACTATTAATCTGTGTAAAAAACTCCTGTTTCAAGAGACTCCTCGCCCTGGTTCACATCTGTAATCCTGGCTACTCAGGAGTCTGAGGCAAGAAGAATAAATTAAGTTCAAGATCAATCTGGGCAACTTAGCAAGACCCTGTCTCAAAATAAGACAAAAAGACTGGTGTAGCTCAGTGGTACTGCACTTGCCTACCATGTGCAAGGCCCTGTGCTTGACCCCAGCACTGCAAAAACAAACGAAACTAAAAATTGTGGGGCGGGCTGGAGCGGTGGCTCAGCGGTTTCGGCGCTTGACTGGCAAGCACGAGGACCCGGGTTCAAACCCCAGCACCACGTACACAACTGAGTGTTGGAGCAACTAAGGCCATGTGAAAAACTAAATAAAGTTATTTCTCTCTTTCTCTGTCTCTCTCACTGTCCCTCTCTCTTAAAAAAAAAAAATTGTGGGGAGGGGGAAAGGAAGGAGAAGAACTCCAGGATGGCTAGAGTGTAGGCTAGGTACTTCCCTCTAATTAGAGGGTTCTAAAAGGAAGGAAATACAGGTGATGCTCACTTCTTAGAGGACACAACTGAAAAGAGGAAAAGGTCAAAGATGAAGAAACCTCAATTAGCCAAACTAGGTTGATAACACAGTCTTGGACCGCACCTGGTATACAGACCAGAAGGTGTCTGAGGATGACATCGCACTGGTTATCTGGAATCTTTCATTTCCCACCAAAGGATAAAAACCAAAGTTCACAAGCTTCATGAACCGCAGACATTCATGCACACACACCCACGCGCGTGCGCACACACACATTTTAAAAGATAACTACAGCATTTCCAGTATAACAAAATACCAGGGAAACACGTTAATACCAACCTCCATGCATGTGGTCAAAATTAAACTGGGAATTTTGGAGGCCAAGAAGAGGGAAATAAACAAGAGGCAAACAGTAAATAATCCACATGGCTGATGACCACATTGTCTGTGGCTAAAATACTCCAGAACACATCAATTTGGCACATTGGTCCTATGTAAGTGGAAACAATATGAATTCATGAGCAGACCCAATGAAATAAGAAATGAAAAACTGCAATCAACTTTCAAATTTCATCCACAGGGAAGGAGTAACTGAGAACATACTGTGCCTCTAAATTTCCTCTTTTTTTTTTTCAGGGCTGAGGACCGAACTCAGGGCCTTGTGTGTGCTAGGCAAGCACTCTGCCACTGAGCTAAATCCCCAACCCCTAAATTTCCTCTCAAAGCAGCAGAAAAGTGGCTGAGACAGCACAACTCCAGGTATTCCTGGGATGGGCCTATGGTCACTGGGACAAAAGGGACTCTGGGAACAAAATTAGCACAAGTGCTTCCAGAGATTCTGGAGCAACACTACAGCCACAGCCAGGGAAGGAGAGTCAAACCAGGTCTTTGATGGCCAAGAGGAGACAAAGAGAGACATTCTGGGGACCCAGGAGCAGGACAAGGCCACATATTTACTCAACTCAGGGTTGAGATACCTGAAAGTCTGGTTACTTTGCCAAAGAGCTAATGTTAATGGGGTAATTTTTTCTTTAACAACATTACACTGAACCCTTCCTTCATTGTGATGCTAAACTTTAAATATCCAGGCACTCCTACAAAGTCATTCCAGGAAAGACAACTTTCCCTTTCACCTTGTTTCTCTTTTTTTTTTTTTTTTTAAGAGAGAGAAGGACAGTGAGAAAGACAGAGAAAGAGAGAAGCAACTTTATTTTTAGTTTTTGACATGGCCTTAGTTGCTCTAACACTTAGTTGTGTACATGGTGCTGGGGTTTGAACACGGGTCCTCGCACTTGCCAGGCAAGCACTGAAACTGCTGAGCCACCACTCCAGCCCCTTCTCTTCTCAACAGGTACTTAATTTCAGCTACAAGGGATGAGGAAAAAGAAAGCACCATTTTTCTCACAGGAAAGGGAATGCAGAAAGTGACACAAAACTAATGTCAGAGCTGGAAAGACTCCAAGTCCCTAGTTTACAGAGTAAGAACTGAAGACTAACTGACCCTAAATTGCCACGTTCACATCTAATACATACTCCAAGGGTATGTATGCCACCGACTCCGTATTCACAGAAGCATTTGACAGTCAATGTGACCCAGGAAAACAGAACAAGAGACTCTGGCTTCCATGCCACCTTGACTTCCTTTCAGATTCACTCTTATCTGAGTAAGCTGCCAAGACAACAACCTCCCTGAATTGCCAAGAAGTCCTTAGCCAACATTCCATATCTATTGCTCAGACCACCTAACCAGTTTGAGGGACACTTGGATCATATTAACTGACACCCTCTGGATATCAGGAACGCTCAGAATGTATAGGAACTGAATGGGGAACAAAAATCCCACAGCACTTTAGAACAGTTAAAGAAAAGAACTTGGAACGGAGCTATCACTTTAAAGAACTGATACTACTGTTTGCCATTACTTTCACGTACCTTCCACAAAGTGAATAACCAACAAAAGTGAAGTACCCCAACTCTGACACTAAAAAGGAGGTGGTTGTGGAGAAGAAAATACAAAGTGTGTCTCACCTCCTTGCAGGGCTCACTCACCATCCTCTCTTCCTGCTTTCTCCAGCTCTAGTATGCAGGCAAAGCCAGCTACTGGGGCAGAGCACCCAAGGGAGTCTCCAGGGCAGCCTTGGGCTGGCTCATTGTATAGTCCAAGTGTACTTCCCTGCAGGCTCCCTTTAAGTCCAATTAGGAGTTAAGAGCCACTTGCTGGTAAGAAGCATTCATCAGTTTGGGGGAAACCAAAAACCAGGATAGGAACTATCAAACTCCCACTAACCTGAAACACTTCCTGTAATTCCTCATTGTCCTTGTATTAAAAACTCAAAATATATTTAAGAATGTGGAAATAATGTTCATTTGAACATTATGAAGCTTTATATCATGGTTTAGCGTACAGAATGACTGAATAAAAGAAAATTTGTGTACATGAACATCCCAGAGTGGAAAAGAGAATCAAAGACAATATATATCTTAAACTTATTTTTATTTTCTACTTGATACGTTTGTGGTTTTTCAACTCCTGAAATGGTATGTATATAGTTTTCAATAAGAAACAACAAAAAAATAAGAAAGTCTTAAATGGCCAGAGGTGGGTGGGGTAGAGTAGAAACACTACTCAACTTAGTCAGAATGGAGCCTCCCCTGATTTACAAAACATGTGTGGGTGAAGAGAAAGACCCGTGCACCACAGCGTTTATTCTTCAGTCTCTATCTTTGCTTATGTCTCATCCAGGAGGGTCTCTGTGCCCTCCTACTAATGTTTCCCATGTCTCTCTGTCCTGCTATTAAGGACCTAGGGCCAAAAGCCAGAGAAGGGGAGGAAAGTGGCCTTCTCCCATATGTTCAACTAACAAAAATAAGTCATGCTGGCCCTCCCCCTCCACCAGCCTAACACTGAGTGTAGAAGCCAACACAGAGCTATGTCAAGGCAGAAATTGGGCACCAGGCGCACTCACAGGTCTGAAGCCCAGCTAGGACAGAAGAGAAACATATTCCAGCATAGAAAGGGAAGTAAAAAGATTGGGTAGAAGGCATCATTTGTGGGGCTGCACAGAGGAAATGAAATTCCAAACTTGTACCACATGTGTGTGTATCCAACAGAAATCTAATATGGTGACTCATGCAATTTAAAATTTTATGTCTGGGAGTGATGGCACATGCCTGTAATCCCAGCTACTCAGAATTAGGTAGGAGGACCACAAGTTCAAAGCCAGCCTCAGCACCTAAGCCAGGCCCTAAGCAACTTAAGAGAGACCCTGTATCAAAATACAAATTAAAAAGGGATGGGGATGTGGCTCAGTGGTTAAGTGTCCCTGGGATCAATCCTAGGAACAATCAATCAATAAATAAATAAAATTAAAAAGAAATAAATTCTAGTAACAACATAAGCAAAGTTAATAGGTTTCCCTGAACCTGATGTAAAACATTTCAACATGTAATCACTAAAAGAACATATTGAGTATTTTGTTCCATACTGAATCCCTGAAGTCCAAATGTGTACTCAAAACTTATAGGATATCTCAATTTGTTCAAAATTATTCAAAATCTGAATAAAAAACATTTAGAGTCCATAAAACCTGCGGCTGAAAAGGCAGTATCAAACGCCCAAGGTATCCGAAACATGCTTAAAAAAGTTCTCCAGTAACTAAACTGAGCCATCAGTATAAAAACTAAATTTAAATTTTTATTCAATAAAGTTAAAAATCCAGTTCTTCAATAGCATTAACTGTATTAGGATGTTCAAAAGACACAAGTGTAGCCGCATGCAGTGGTACATATCTGTAATCCCAGCTATTATCAAGGCTGAGGCAAAATTGCAGGTTTAATGCCAGCCTGGATAACTTAAAAATCCCATGTCAGACAGACATACAGACAGAAAACCCCTTCCCCCAAACACAGGTAGTCTGTAATGACCATGCTGTGGAGATCTAACTAGAAGGTTTAAAAAATTAAAAGGCCAGGGGCAGGCATTTTAGGAAACTGGCTCCAGTGCCACAGGAACCTAGACCCATTTAAGACTGGGTTGACTCCACTCAGACCCTCTTCACCCACCACCTCCACCAACCATATAATCCACACCTGCTTCAAATCAACTTGCTTTTTCCAAACCAAAATTTATATTTATGTAAAAGAAAATATTAACATATCACAGTGTGTGAAAAGAAGAGACACATTTTTGGACAGCATGGGAAATCTCAATATTGGATGCAAAAAATTGCTGATTTTCTTGTATGTAGCAATGTTTTTGTGGCACTGGGGATGGTAGGCAGGACCCTGTGCCTGCCAAGCAAGTTTACTAACCACTGGGACTTTGCCCCTACTGTGGTTTTAGAGGAAAATGCCCTTATTCTTTTCTTTTTTAAAAAAACATAAAAAATTTTAAGGACATTCATGTTGTTGTACAGCCATTTTCATCATACATTTCTGGAACTCTCTGCACCTAAAAAAGAAACACTAACCCCCCATTCACCCTTCTCCCAGTCCCTGACAACTACCATTCTCCCTTCTGTTACTATGGGTTTCACTACTCTAGGGATTTCACTTGAGTGGAACCCCATGTATTTATCCTCTTGTGACTAGCTTATTTCACTCAGCATATCTTCAAGGCTCATCCACATTACAGCATATGACAGCACTCCATTCCTTTTTAAGGCTGACTGTTATGAAAATACTATATTTTACCTACTCATTCATCCTGTCAAGGGATATTTGGGTTGCTTCTGGTTACTGTGAATGGTACTGCTATGAATATACATGTATCTAAATATCTGGTGGGGTTCCTGCTTTCAAGAAAATGTCCTATTCTTATAGGTACCACATACTAATCAACTGCACCACTGGAGCTCTAAGAATTCCCAGTTCTTGAAATGTTTGCTGAAGTACTCAGGGATAAAATAACACATATACTGTTTACTTTTTTTTTTTTTTAAGAGAGAGGGAGAGTGAGAGAAAGAATCAATTTCATTCAGATTTTCACGTGGCTTTCGTTGCTCCAACACTTTGTTGTGTATGTGGTGCTGGGGTTCAAACCCACATCCTCCCACATGCCAGGCAAGTGCCATAGCTGCTGAGCCACCGCTCCAGTCCCTACAATTTACTTTTAAAGAAATGGGTGTGGTGATAAATAAAGCACATGTGACAAAGTTTTAACTGCATATCTAGTTTTTTGTAAATCTGAAATTTTCCAAAAATTCAAAGAAAAAGGTCACTAATGCAAAAATCCAGCACCAGGTGCTATGAAGAGAAAGCCCATGAAACAGTAACAGTGAAAATAAAACCTTGGGGGACAGCAGGGGTTCTGAGCTGCACTTGATCTGTACAAAGGGAATACATAAGCACCCACATCCTCAAAGTGACAGGAAGAACCAAGAAAACTGAAAGGAGAGGCTCCTGTTCCCCTGGGGATGGTAGTCCCTTGTACTAAATAAAGTCACTTTACTTTGGGTATCAGGCCCAGCACACTTCAAAAACACTGGTGAGGGGGCTGGAGCGGTGGCTTGGTGGTTACAGCGCTTGCCCGGCATGCGTGAGTACTCAAGTTCGAACCCTAGTACCACGTACACAACGGAGTCTCTGAGCAACAAAAGCCACGTGAAAAACTAAATAAAAATTATTTCTCTCTCTCACTGTCCCTCTCTTAAAAACACACACACGCACACACACACACACATTGGTGAGGGGATAGAGTACAAGTTTACCACTAAAGGCTCCTGTACTAACAAAATAAAACCAGACCAAAAAAGGAGGATGGGGTTGAACTCAAAGATAATTTAAGACTCTGAATTGTACCTGGGGCAGGAGAATCACAAATTGAAGGCCAGCCAAGGCAATTAAGCAAAAAAAAAAAAAAAAAAAAAAAAAAAAAAAAAAAAAAAAAAAAAAAAAAAAAAAAAAAAAAAAAAAAGTCTCAAAAGGAAAAATAAAAAGGGGCTGGGGGTGGAGCTGATGGTAGAGTCCGTCCCTTGGCTCAATACCCAGTAAACCCCGCCCCCAGGGACAGGGAAGGGAGGGGGAAGAGAGGAAGGGAGAGAGAGGGAAGAAGTAGCTGAAATGCCAGGACTCCCTAAACTGTTGAGGCCAAAGAGGAACTGAGTGCTACTCTCAACTGCACCAGCTCTTCTCTAATAAAATGCTGGTTATTTGGGTCTCTCACATGAAGCAGAGCATAGTAGCAGCAGCTGAGTACAGGAATTGTATGAGACCACTCAGGAAAATACAAATACAGAAAGGAAAGCAGAGTTGGGGCAAAGGAAAACAAGTGGAAACCACCCTAAAAACATTAATGGTGAGGAGGGAAGAGGGACAAACCTAGGGGGTGATTCTGATTTAAGAATATACGCATATCATATTGTTACTTTATATGCATTTTTGATTGGACCACTAAATTTCTTTCTTTTTTAAAGAGGAACAGTGAGCGAGAGAAAGAGAAACAATTTTATTTAGTTTTTCATTTGGCTTTCCTTGCCCCAAGACTTTGTTGTGTATGTGGTGCTGGGGTTTGAACTCTGCGTACTCACGCATGCCAGGCAAATGCATAACTGCTGAGCCACAGCTCCAGACCCACAATTAAATTTCTTAATAAAAAAAGAAAAAAAAAAAGAAATAGGAAAAAAAAATAATGGGGCTGGAGCACTTGCCTGGCATGAACGAGGACTTGTTTTGAACCTCAGCACCACATACACAGCTAAATGTTGGAAAAACAAAAACCAAAAGAAAAAAATAAAGCAAACAAAACAAAAATAACAACATTAAAAGTGAGGTACGCAACAGTTTTAAAACACACGAGATTGGCCAGGTGTGGGGGCACATGTCCAACATTCCAACAGCTCAGGAGGCTGAAGCAGGAGGATCACAAGTTCAAAGCTAGCCTCAGCAACTAAGCAAGGCTGTTAAAGTGACTCAGCAAGACCCCATCTCAAAATTTAAAAATAAAATAAAATAAAAAGGTCTAGGGATGTGTCTCAGTGGTTAAGTGCCCCTGTGTTCAATGTCTGGTATAAAACAAAAAAACATGACTGAGGAGTATTTTGGACCAAAATGATTATATCAAAAGGGAAAAAAGGAAACAAAACCAAAAAAATGTACCTTCAAGGAAGGTTCCAGAGCCTAAGCAAAGACTTCAGTTTCCCTAACCCACTTCCCCAGGTTTTCTTATCACTAGAATGAGGACACTGGAATGCAGGATCCAGTTATAAATTTGGGTGTCTACTCCCTGTCAAAAATTAGTTAGGGCTGGCGTTTAGCTCAGTTGCAGAGCACTTACCTAGCACATGTGAGGCACTGGGCTCATTCTTTTTTTAAGAGAGAAGGACAGAGAGAGAGAGAGAGACAGGGAGAATCAATTTTTATTGAGTTTTTCACATGGCTTTCGTGTACACAATTAGTTGTGTACATGGGTGCTGGGGTTTGAACTTGTGAACTTGCGCATGCCAGGCAAGTGACATAACCGCCGAGCCACTGCTCCAGCCCCACTGGGCTCATTCTTAGCACCACAAATGAATAAATTAATTAAATAGAGGTATTGTGCTCGTCTATAACTAAAACAATTTTTAAAAATCAGCTTGTTGAGTGCAGTGGCAGGAAGACTGCAAGTTAAAGGCAAACCTTGGCAACTTACAGAGGCCCTAGGCAATTTAGCCAGACCCTTCCTCAAAATAAAAAGGTCTGGAGATGTAGCTCAATGATAAAGTGCCCTCGCATTAAAATCCCCAGTATCACAAAACAAAAATAAATAAAAACTTTCCCAGCTGTTGCTGAGTATGAGATTTATGTTTTCTATTAAAGTTCAACCTGTAATATTATAGGCATATTACTGTATTTTAAGTTTGGAGCCATCTCAAGTTAGGGAACCATGAGGCTAGAAGGAAGCCATCTTTAAAATCCCCTAACAGGTCTTGTTACACCTATAACCGCCTACTCCCTGTAATCACCCCTTTCCAGTACCCAATTGTGTAGATTGTACCCCTGAGCTCCTCCAATCTGAGCAAAGGACAAGATTACATCAGGCTGGAGATATATATTGATGAATTCCCAGCATGTGTGTGCATGCTTCTGGATTCTCTTTGGGAGCAATCTCCTGCAGGAATAAAGTTCTGTCTTGCTAACCCACCTTTGACCATGTGTTTATCACACACCCAGTATTTCTAACATGAGGAATACACAGAATTCACAGTGAACTATTGATGCTGCCCTAAGGTCTCCACACCCCCAGAAAGCTTCTCCTGCCACAGTGGGGAACATGGGCCAGCTTTACACCTTCCCTCGTTTTTGCCACAGCAGCCAAGCAGCTATGTTACACAGACTGTTGCTGGGCCATGAGCAAGGGGACATGCAGAGCTGCTGAAGGGAGAAGTAAATACCCCAGGGTGGCCACTGAAAACAGGGCTAGGTGGATGAGTTCTCCAGAGATGGGAGGACAGCAGAGCTCTGAGCATATTGCTCATAAACAGCATGAATGAACTCTCATTGCTAGAGAATATGCCACAGTCCCATCTGCTTAGGGGACATAAAGGTCACAGGAACAGCCACTGACTTCCTCAATCCTACAGTCAGGCAAAAGCAACAGACTATATCCCCATCTTACAGTGGCAACTGAAACAGGCAGGCCCCTAACCTCAACATGAGAAGCCAAACAAAGTGATCTGCAGTTCCTCTCTATAACAACTTGGGAAAAGAAAACTGAAAGACCATACCAGATATGTTTCGGGTCACTTCCTTCCCTCTAGCTGTCTTTGTTCAGCTCCCTCCCACCATCCTCAGGCATCTCTCCCCTGAGTTCTGGTTTCAGAAGGTGAATGTGTCCCTGAGTCAGAAGCCAGTCATACCTCAAAGAATCTAGGCAGTGATGGACTATCACCTCCAAATGATTCTAGTAGAAAACATACCTATCTAAAATTGGAAAATAGGTGGGTATCATTTCCTTGACTAAAAACCACTCTTGTGGCTAAATCTGACAAAATTAAAGAGAACTAGCAGAGCAAGGAGAGGTGTGGCTCATGGTAGAGCCCCTGAGGCAATGATCATCGCTTCTGTTTTGCACCAGAAGGTATAGTACGCCACATGCCCTTCAGAAAAGGTCTCAGGTCAAAAAAAGGAATTGAGGGCTGGAGTGATAGCTCAGTGCTGAGATTGCCTGGCCACCACAGACACAATGAAGTGTCAGAGCAACAAAAGCCACATGAAAAAGTCAATAAAAATTGATTCATTCTTTCTCTCTCTCAAAAAAGGGGGAAAGGGGCTCAGGTCATTTGCCTGAGGTTCCCTAAGGAAAATACCTGAAGGGCAAAGGAAGAACTCACATTTGTTTTCACTGCTGAAGTGGTTTGATTTCAAGGCAGGACAGACAAGTTAAAACAACCTGACCTCAGGCAGGAGTGGTGGTGCATGTCTGCAATCCCAGTGACTCAGGAGGCTGAGGCAGGAGGATCCCAAATTCAGAGCCAGTCTCAGTGGTTAAGAGCCCCTGGTTATCTTTGGTACCGCCCCCTACCCAAAACCTGACCTCTAAATCCTGGGGTAGAGGAGGTTACACATTGAACAAGTGAACCCCCCACTGGTTAAGGTATGTATATACTTTTATCTTTTCTTTTGGAGGCACTGGGGATTGAACCCACAGGTGCTTTTATCACTGAGCTACATCCTCAGCTCCTTTTAAATGTTGAGACAGAGTCTAAGTTGCCAAGGTTGGCCTTGAACTTGCAATCCGCTTGCCTCAGCCTCCCAAATCATTAGGATCACAGACATGTACCACTATTCCCAGCAGATTTGTGTATACTTCTGAAATGCAGACAATGAAGTCCCTAAAAATTGACAAAGGATCCTGTTTGGAAGTCCTCCCTACTAAAAACCAAATAAAAACACCTAATGAGGAGCTGGAGCGGTGGCTCAGCGGTTACGACACTTGCCTTTCATGCGCAAGTACGCGGGTTCAAACCCCAGCACCGCGTACACAATGAAGTGTGTGAGCAACGAAAGTCCATGAGAAACTAAATAAAATTCTTTCTCTCTCTCTCGCAGTCCCTCTCTCTTTAAAAAACAAAAACAAAAAACAAAAAACACAAAACACCTAATGGACATTTAAAAACCAAGACTAAGTTGAGGGATATGTAGATTATAAAGAGCACACAACTGGAGTCACGTTAATAATTTAGTACTAACCCAGTTAACTTCTCTTCAAAACACAGAAGCAACTTACAATGGAATTTTCTATATGCTTTCACTAACCCTGTTACACCTTATTACAACACAAAAATACAATTTATTCCTTTGGAGTTCATTGGTTGCTACAGAAATGGCATCAAAATGCAGTACACATTAAGGTGAAGAAATGCACCATTGGTGCTAGAGGAAAAATCCTCTTCACATCCAGTAACAAACTGAAACCCCTTTACTAACAAAGGGAAGCAAGTACACCCAGAACACCACCCAAACAAGTACTCCAGGATGGAGTGAAAGGAGTTGTACTCACTCACTGTGAGGCACAGAACACCAACCCAAAGAGAACAACTGACTACATGGGCTGCCTCCCCTCTAGGCTCCACCATGCTCTGCTAGAGTTCTACCCCAGAGCCCACAAACACACATCCCCTTCAAGCCCACAGTTTCCATGTTTCTGGCTCCATTCTCATACTGTCCCATATTTACAAAGCAGTAAGACCCTCCCTACTCACTCAACAGACACAAGCTCCTTTGTAGGCTGGGTTCACTTATTCTTCTAGGTGATGACAGAGATACAGGCTATTAGAGACTTTATTTCAACCAAAGGAATGAGAGTCTTCTAAAAGTGCTTTTTCCCCCCCAGGGCTGAGGACCGAACTTGGGGCCTTGCGGTGCTAGGTAAGTGCTCTGCCACTGAGCTAAATCCCCAACTCCTAAAAGTGTTCTTTCAAAGATAAAAGAGAGGGTGCTGTGGTACACAACTATAATTCCAGCTACTTGGATGACTGAAGCAGGAGGACTGCAAGTTCAAGTCCAACCTGGAAACCTGGCAAGACCCTGTCTCAAAACTAACAAGAAAAGGGCTACAACTGTACCTCAGTAACAGAGTGCCCAGAACCAACCCAGCAGGGGACGGGCAGGGCGCAGGCACGGGACAGAATCCTACTGAATCACAGAGGCAGATGGTATTTTTTATTCCAGTGGGATCCAAAAGGGAAGAAGCAGGTTTGATGGCATTCCAGACCCTGCAAAGTCCCAAACTGATGGGTTATAAGGGTTCAGTTTTCTCCTTTCATCCATTCAAAAACCTATCACGTATTTCTTAAAAGGCTATTGGGATTTGACACAAGGTCACCTACTTACATGATTCACAAGGACAATCAAGCACAAAAACAACTAAAATCATGTCATATATTAGGATGTGGCAAGCACAATGAAAAAAAAAAAAGATGGGGAATTTTTACTTACTATTCCTTGTAACTTTCATTAGTAAGGCTCTGTGGTTCCTAACTTCTCAATCCCTCCATATCAAGCATTAAACAGTGTAACAGTATACACAGGGAACAAACCTCCCCTAGAATATCTTTTTTTTTTTTTTTTTGGGAGAGAGAGAGAGGGGAAATAACAGTTTTATTTAGTTTTTCATGTAGCTTTCATTGCTCTGACAATTCATTGTGTACATGGTGCTGGGGTTTGAATCCATGTCCTCACACATGCCAGGTAAGTGCCATAACCACTGAGACACCCCTCTAGCCCCCCACCCTGAACATCTATTCATGCACAAAATTACTCTAAAACTGGTTTCTAAGATATGTATCTATTTTGAACACTGGGAGCCTGTGGCTTAAAACCACAGCTTCCATTCTGTAACTGCTAGTTACAGCACCATCCCTTAATGAAAAAGGACTGAATTTACCCTTGGGAATTCACATATAAGACAATGCAACTCATGAAGTCAATCCTATACAACTTCAGTGGTATACATGCTTTTCTATTCTGCCTAGATATTGACTACTCTGCAGAGACAAGTGTGAGCAGATCACCCTGACAGGTTACAATGACAGCAACCTGTAGGTTTATACTGTTACACTACCAGAAGGACAGTAAATTCCTTAAGGCACACTAGTCATTTTGCTAGGTGGTAACAAAATGATACTTTAAATAAATGTCAATATTGTAAGCACTGATAAATGACAGCTACTCACCAATACTGTAAGCACTGCTAAGTGACAGCTACTCAGCTAACCAAAGTCAGAAATGTTCAGTTCACCAATATGTTCCACTTTTAACTGGGACAGCAAGCCAAAGAAAGAACCCTGGTTATAAAATGCCATTGTGCTTAAGACCCTACCCAAGTCTTCCCTCTAGGCTGGAATTCAGCTCTTATAAGCAAAATAACATTTTACAACCATCTGGGAAGTTGCCTTCCCATAGCTGCAGATTCAGATAACTTATCTACACCCCAAAAGGCCACTGATGAAAATGGTGGATCCAGAAGCTGCTGGCTACAAAGCAAACTGCTTGAAGAAGCCACTATGAGCAAATTAGATATTTCTTTGAGAATAGGTGTCACGTTTCACAATTTTGGACTGAAAGGACTACATCAAAGGAAGGAGGGTAATTCTCTGCTTATTGCTGGGCAGATAGGAGAAACAAGCAACATGTCCTGGAGTTAAGCACCTTCAAAGAGTGGCTGGGGGAGACCACCTCACTGTGTGCATGCCTTGGGGACCTTTGAAATAGCTGTCTACCATCAGTGCCAAAAGTTCAAGGACGCCAACAGCAACACAACTCAAAACAGTGACATCTGGACTGAAAGCAAATAATAAATACCTTTAACTCAAAGCAAGTTTAGCTGAACCTCAGATGCCTATGTAAAAAACTAATGCTAAAAACAAGACCTGAAACCATATACAGTTCAGCTTAACTACCCTGATTGAGTGGTTCAGCAATTCCTGGGCAGTTGGGCCTTACAATCCAAAGGTCCCAACAGGGCAGCAATAGGTGAAGCTATCACAATGCCTAGCACTGCCTAGAAGGCAAGCTTATCTCAGTTCCCAGGACAACAGACTGGAAGCAGCCCATTAAAAGAGACAAACAGTTCAAGGCACAGAAGCAGGAAGCAACAGCTGGCAATTTGATAGCAAGGAAAGAAACAGCAATGCCAGTTCACCAAAAGAAAAACCAGCCAAAAGTTTTAACTGCCACAGCAGAGGGCAACAGCCTTAGTTGACCTGTGCAGGCGCCATTTGTTATTACCTTTGCTGAAAACAACTAATGATCACTAAGTTGTCCGTATAAGAGGTCAGGCATACATAGTTAGAAGAAAAAATAATTTTTTATCGTGGTAAAATATAGAGAACATAAAATCAACCATTTTAACCATGTTTAAGTGTCTGATTCAGTAATATCAGGTACATTTACACTGCTGAGCAATCACCACCACTATTATTCTCCAGAATTTTTTCATCATCCCAAACAGAAACTCTTATCTGCTAACAGTAGCTCCTCACTCTCCCTGCCCATGAGTTAACTGCTACTCTATTTTCTGTCTCTAAAATATAATAAAGGTCTGGGGATTTGGCTCAGAGGTTAAGCACTCCTGGGTTCAATCCTCAGTATCTCCCAACCACTGCCAAAAAAAAAAAAAAAAAAATCCTTAGGGTTTGATTAGCATGTGTGAGGCCCCGGGTTTGAACCCCAGCACCACGAAAAAAGAAAACAAATAAAAACCCTTCTTTTTTAAGGCCAAATAATATCCTACTGTATGAACATACTATATTTTGCTTACTCATCTATTCCTTAGGACATTTGAGGTTGTTTCTACCTTCTGACTACTGTGAACAGTACTGCTATCAGCATGGGTAAAGGCATACCGGTACATTTTTTTTTTTTAAACAACTTTATTTAGTTTTCACATGGCCTTAGTTGCTCCAACACTCAGTTGTGTACGTGGTGCTGGGGTTTGAACCTGGGTCCTTGTGCTTGGCAGGCAAGCGTCGAAACCGCTGAGCCACCGCTCCAACCCATACCGGTACATTTTTACCTCAGGGCAAAGACTGGCAACTATATTTATTCATTCCAGCTAATTTTCCATCTCAAATGACTTAGCAGAAATAGCTTCCGTACTTAAGATAGGACCCCACTTCCAGATTTCATAAGGGTCAAGTTGTAGCCTAAATAATCAAGTAGGTCTTGATAAACCAGACTACCATTCTCTTCATCCTCAGACTAAGGTGGTACTCTGCAATAAGATGGCAGAGGGAAAATCCAGTAACAGGCGTAAAGAAAAAATGTTTAGCCAATCAAGTCCAGGAAGAGTATGCAACTTGACTAGTGTATGTTCAAGACTGCGCAGCTTCTAAATTTAACACAGTTCCTGACACCAGACCTAGCATAAAGAAGTGGTGTACAGAACCACATAACTGGCTGCATCTGGGACACCTTAAAAAATACTGATATCTGGGTTCCTCCCCACAGAGTCCAATAAAAAAAGGGTCTCCAGCAGGAGCCCAAGTATTGGAATTATAAAAAGTTCTCCACTTGATGCTAACATTCAAGCCATGATTTTTAACCATTGTACAATCAAAACATGGAGACCTATATCAGAACACACCAAGAATCTGAGTTTTCACAAATACAACTCAGCAATTATCTCATAATCTGAAACTAAACATCTCTGTATTGAGTAAAACAAAACAAAATGCCAAAGTGGAATTTTGGCATTTTTGCAGTTACAACTGATAAAGGTCTAGATGTGTAGTTCACAGTGAAGGAGGGAGATTGGCTGATTCCTTGGTAATTAGGTGGCATTTGCTCTTATGTGGGGCATATGTCTTTGGCCTATTGGTTTCCTAATCTAAAAGCCTAGGGAAGTCAGATGCAGTGGCACACATCTAAAATCCCAGCAACTCAGGAGGCCAGGCAAGAGGATTGTAAATTCAAAGCCACCCCTCAGCAATTTAGCAAGACCCTGTCTCAAAACACAAAAAGGGATGGGGATGTGGCCCAATGGTTAAGTGTCCCTGCATTCAACCCCCAATGCCCCTCCCCCAAAATAATTTTTTTAAATGCCAAGGAGATAAGAAGAGTAATGATATTTTGCTGCCAGAACTGAACATAACTGAAATTTAGCCATACTACCACCTTGGTGGGGGTTGTTATAAATGAAATCAAGCACGTGGTCTAGTGTGGGTGAGCAAGGCAGAAAGTTTACTTGTCTGAAAGGTGAAAGAATGAGCACCCAGCAAGGAAATGGGGGGGGGTTTAATTCTGACCTGATGCAATGCTGCCCTTCAGTGTAATTGGAGGAGCTCAGGTGCACAGTCTGCACGAATGGCTGTGATTAGGTGGAGGCAGGTGCAAAGAGGGAGTAGGCGGCGATTGAGAGAGAGTGGGGGTTGCCGCACATGTGGTAAGGGTTATAGTGATTCATCAAAGTTCACAGGAAGAGGATGGGTGGGTACCAGAAGGGGTCCTTGGAAAGAAGTGGCCGTACACAGACGAGGGAGCGACTATCTTCAAAGGGGGAGGGGGATCTAAAATGGAGGTAGTGGGTTACACATCACAATCTTTCAAGTTTGACAGAAAACATACACACCCTACAGAGTGTGTACAGGTAGATGACACTGAAAACTACTGCCCCAGAAACCCAAAACTAATCTCTTCCCCTTCTTTCCCACTGTTTCCACAGCAGTTTTCTCAAAATACCACAGGCAATCAACAACCTAGGACAGGCTTGTGTTTCCAAAGATTCATGAAGCCAACTTTGGGGGCTTTTCTGCTGGGCTCTCAGGCAAGAATGCTGTAATGATGGCTGAGTGCCAGGACTAATCCAAAATGAACAGAACTGCTAATCCCCTCTGAGCCTGGGGCTAAGACCGGCTAACATCCAAGATCCCTGAGGGGCAGAGCCAATGTGGGACACCTAAGGCCCTCTGTGGAGAAGCTGTATTGTAAAGTAGTCAAGGCTAGTGAAAAAAGACAGGCAGGTTGTCCCAGGTTCCATGCCCAAAAGGCCTTGCAGAGAGAAAGAATCATTACACCTTGTTCCAAATAAGGGGAAGAGATAAAACAGCTCAGTGAGGAACATTTCCCTTCTTAACACTCACCATCATACTATGTGCCATTTATAATTTCCTGGAGATTCTGTGAAGGGAAACACTAGCCCAGGGAATAAACCATATGCCTGAAACAAAACCTTGCTAGAACCTGTCTACCTCAAAACAACAACAAAACAAACAAACAACAACCAAAAAAAAACAGTGTGCTGAAGGAACCTATGTCACATCATACTAATATTTACACTTTTACACAGACTGTATCCCTGGCACCTCAGGGCATCCAGCACATGGAAGGAGCCCAAGGACTCTAGTCAGGTTCTTCGTCTCTCTCACAGGTGCTTGCTATGAAATTTTCTCCTTGGGATACACTAGGCCTCCTGTACCTGGAATAAATACCCTGTCCTCTACTTGGCACCTCACCTGCCTACCACACCAGTGGTGTGGGTGGCCTTCCAACTATTTCTGGGGCCATATTTTGTCTATTCAATGCTGAGAAACTAGATGCTTTCCCACTGTGATCTTGAGCAAGGCAAGGATGTCCTTTCAATCATACTCAAAGTCACAAGTAAATGTAATTAAGAGGAGGAAATTAAAGGGATACAGATTGGAAAGGAAGAAATAAAATTGTTTGCACGACTGTCTACATATAGGCCCACAAAAAACTGGAAGAAGTTAGGTAGCAGATACCAGGTTAATTCCCCAGCACCAAATAAATAAATAACGCCAGAAATTAATCACAACCGATAGCCACGCAGCCCAAAGCCTAGGTCAAATGTCTGCAGACCAGCCATCCAGTATGTCTTCAGATGCAGTAACACAGTATGTTCACAGCTGCTAAAGTGAGCAGGGTAAGAGGACCAACACAAGGTGTGAAGTGGAACCCCAGTACACAAAGTCTCCAGACCTCCCAACCACTCCCCGCAACAGCAGAGCTTTGAGTTTGAAAATCCAGGGGTATGGGGCTGGAGTGGTGGCTCAGTGTTTGGAGCCTTGCCTAGCATGTACGAGGACCCAGGTTCAAACTCCAGTACCAACACGTACACAATTAAGTGTTGGAGAAACAAAGCCCAGATGAAAAAATAAATTGATCCTTTTTTTTTTTTTTAAGAGAGAGACAAAATCAATTCTATTTATTCATCTGGTTTTTGTTTCTCCAACCCTTAGTTGTTTATGTGGTGCTAGGGTTTGAACCAAGGTCCTTGCACATGCCAGGCAAGTGCTCCAAACCCTGAGCCATTGCTCCATCTTCCTCTTCCTCTCTTTAAAAAAAAAAAATTTTTTTTTAAATCCAGGGGCATAAAGGAAGACAAACCAACTCCCCCTCTCTCTGATCCTCTGAAAATCTATGTAACAAAGGATATGTGTTGACAGAGACTTCTCTAAAGATAAACTTGTTTTCTTTTTCTAAGCACATAACCCTGGTTATAGCTGCTCCTTCCTCCTTTTGTGTGTGTGAGATCTCTCTGATGGTGATGACCAACCCCACTCCAGCTAGATTTCTGCAGATGCCCTCAGCCCAAAGGGGAAGGGATTGCAACATCTACCTTGCATTTTTATAAGGACTAAACAAAAGAATTTATGTAAAAGCAGTCAGCATAGTTTCTAGCAGATAAAAATAGGGACCCTTCCCTTCTACACAGAAAGAGGTGATCACAGGATATGAAATAGCAGCAGCCCACAAGCCAGGTCAGACATGATTTCTCTATGACACTCTTAAATGTCAAAAAAAGACTTGGGAGACCTAAACCTTTCTACTAGCAGGTCACAGGAACTGAAATCACTTCCCAAGCTGTTCCTTCTGCAGGCCTAAACTTACTGAGAACTTTCATCTGTTTGTTGCTAAGAAAACAGGAGCTGCAATATTCTGGTTCCTCCTGTGCCTAAATAATCTACAAAAAAGAGGACTGAGGACCCCCAATTTGCCCTCACATGGTTTTTAAAGTGCCTTGGTGCGATTCATTTGCTTTTCAAGTCGTTTACTCATCATTGGCTGATGCACAACACTTTAGTCTATTGGATCAGTACAGGGGACTATACACTTGCATAGCTAAGGGGTCTCTGAAAGCAGGGAATGCCTACCTATCCACAAAAAAGAATGATGTCGTGGCTCCAACTTGTTTTTCTCATCTGAGGCCAGTCCTCACAGGAAAAGATGGAAGAGGCAGAAAATTGGGTGAAATGTATGGTAGCATACAATGACCCAGCTTGAAGGGGATGGTGAGGGGGAGGGGTGAAGTTGCTGCTGCAGCTGGGGTTTGTTCCCATTCCCAGTCTCAGCCATTTCTGCAATCTCACCTGAAAGGTGAAAAGTTAAAGGAAACTTAGTTACAAACAGCCATGTTCCCAGATGGGAGAACCACTAAGAGTCACAATATGATAGGCTGCCCAAAACCAGGAAGGTGCCTCTGTGCCTATCCTATTAAAGACCTAGGTACTCAAAACCCAATTTGGACTTTGTTATTAAGCCCAGGCTTATTCATGGACTCTGCAGAGGACACAAATTTGGGATAAACAGAAACACTGTAAACACTGCTGGAATATTTAGCTTCTTTTTGCCTGGACCTTGGCTAAGTTTATAAAAGATTGGGGTTAAATCAAATGGCTTTCAAGAAAAGAATCGCACAACACTTTCCTTTCATTCTCAATGTAAAAAGCTGTGGTCACATCCCTTTTCTTCACACCCTACCCTGAAAAAAGAATGATGAGAACTTCCACACAGCTTCCCTAACACTTTGTAGACTGAACCAAAATTATAACAATCTATTTCCTGCAAAAAGAAAATCAGCTGCACATAAAAATGCAAAAATCCAAAATCATTCATCCCTTGTGAAATAATCAATCCAACTTCACCTGAGTGAAAATCAGACCCCTGTGAAGAGATTCCCAAACATTCTAGATTTCCTGGGATTCCAGCACTTGGGTACCACTGCTGATGTCATCTCTGCAGGTCATATCCTAAGCAGTACAGTAACAGCCTTCTGTTGGCACACAGTCCTTCCTCAGTTACAGTGGCAACACAAACACTTGCAGAAGTGGACACCTCAGGCACAAACACGCTCACAACTGTCTGACCAAGATAGAAGGCACCTCACTTCATAGAAAAAGAAGCGCTGGTCAGCAGCTGCCATTTGTTTTTGTTTTTTTTTTTTTTAAATAAAGAGAGGGAGGGAGGGAGAGGAAGGAGGGAGAAAGTTGTATATGTGGTGCTGGAGTTCGAACCCGCATCCTTGCACACGCCAGGCAAGTGCTGAGCCACACCAGGTGCTGCCTACTTTTACCTGTGTCTTGACATAGGTAGAAGGCCCCATTACTCTATTAGAAGGTGAAATTTTGGAGCTGGAGTGGTCGCTCAGCGGTTACAGTGCTTTCCTGGCATGTACAAGTACACAAGATCGAACCCCAGCAGTATGTACACAACAAGATATTGGAGCAACTAAGGACATGTTTTTCTGAAAAACTGAATAAAATTTGATTCTCTCTTTCTCACTGTCCTTCTCTCTTTAAAAAAAAAAAAAAAGGTGATATTTAAGCAACGAATGGACAGAGCTCCCTTCCCCGTGCACTTTTTTTTTTTTGAGGGAGGACCGTGAAGAATCAGTTTTATTTCGTTTTTCATGTGGCTTTCATTGCTGCGACACTTGGTTATTACATGTTGCTGGAATTTGAACCCAAGTCCTCACACATACCAGCCAAGTGCAACAACTGCCCAGCCACGGTTCCAGCCCCCCAGTGCACATTTTAAAAACATTTCTCCCATAATTCAGACTCGTGACTATTGGGAAATTCTGAAACTTTCACAGAAAGTCACCCAATTCTTTTGCAGAGATAAAGGAGCCAGGTAAGCATAGTAATCAACCAGAAAATCCCATGGCAAGGATGAGGAATGGGATGAGATTATGAGAGCAGGACATGGGGTATTCCAGACTTAGTTGCCAATTCCAGCTAAAGAACTGGTTCACACAATTTGAAGTTTGTTTCGTGATTTTTCAGCCTCAGGCAGAACTCTCAAATGTGAACACATGCTCAGAGGCACAAGAAAACAGGGACACACTTCCACAGTTCTTTTAGTTCCAATGTGAGCAAACTCTGGGGCATAATATTCCTGTCTCCTCCTCACTAGGGCAAGGCTTCAGTAATCAGTCACCATTACTCTGGGTAGCAGGGCCTGACACTTCAGGAGTAGAAGTCCTTACAGTAAGCAGCCACCTGCTTATGCCTCCCATGTCTTTTAAGGCTCATAACACACTACTTAATTGTTGCATAAGAGAGAGCCTGCAAAGCATAGCTCTCATCCCTCACTGCACTAAGAATGACTTGGGACCTTGTTTTTAAAAAATCCATGTGTGGGGCAGGGGAAGGATCACCTATAGACAAAAATGAAAAGATGCATTCAGTGGCTTGGGAGTGTAGCTCAGCAGCAGTGTTTTCCTAATAGGTGTTGAGGATATTGGTTCAATCCCCAGTACCACAAAAGGAAAAAACAAACCCAGAAAACACATAATTATGGTTGCTTAAGAAAAAATGTCTAGGACTGGAGCGGTGACTCAGTGGTTACGGCACTTGCCTCCATGCGCCAGGACCTGGGTTCAAACCCCAGCACCACATACACAACAAAGTGTCAGAGCAATGAAAGCCACATGAAAAATTAAATAAAATTGATTTTTTTCCTCTCTCAAACAAAGGGGGAAGGGCGAGGATTTGGCTTGGAACTTAAGCACCCCTGGTTTCAATGTCTAGTACTAAGAAAAGAAAGAAATAAAGAAAAATATCTAGCTGGGCATGGTGACTCATGTCTGTGATTTCAGTAGCTTGGGAGGCTGAGGAAGAGGATTTCAAGTTCAAAGACAGCCTCAGCAACTTAGTGAGACCCTGTCTCAAAAATGGGCTGTGGATGTAGCTCAGTGGTTAAGCACCCTGGGGTTCCAAAAATGAAAAAAAAAAATAAGAAGGGCCAGGGATGATGGGACTCAGTGGGTAAGCACTCCTGGGTGCATGCCTTGGTACCAAAAAATACAAAGAAAAGGGGGGGGGGCTAAAGTGGCGGTTCAGCAGTAGCATGCTTGCCTGACATATCAAAGGACCTGGGTTCAAACTCCAGCACCACATATACAACTGAGTGTTGGAAGAACTAAAACCAGATGAAAAAAAAAAAGGGAGGATTCTCTCACTCTCTTAAAAAAAAAAGAAAAGAAAAGGAAGAGAAGGAAAGAAATCTAGCAGAGAAAACATTTTCCAATTACTAATCTGACAAACAACTTGTATCCAGACTACATAAAGAACGCCTAAACTCAAGGGAGAAACTTTTAAAAAGATGTGCTGAGGCCTAGACCAGTGGCTCAGCAGTTATGGCATTTGCCTGGCATGCACAAGGACCCAGGGTTGAACCCCAGCACCACATACACAACTAAATATTCGAACAACAAAAACCAGATGAGAACATTAAATGAAACTGATTCTCTCTCACAGTCCTTCTCTCTAAAAAAAAAACAAACAAAAAACAAACAACAACAAACTAAGTGCCTGTGAAGAACTGCTGATGGGAATGAGAAATGGTGTAGACAATCTGGAAACGTCTGGCAGTTTTTCATAAAGTTAAAATACACTTGTTCTAATGACCTAGCCATCCCATGTGCAGCTCTTTAACAAAAAAAAAAAAAAAAAAAAAAAAGAGAGAGACAGACAGACAGACACAGCTGGGCATGGTGACACACTCTGGTAATTCCAGCTTATCAAGAGGCTGAAATAAATAAGGGCTGAGGATGTAGCTCAGTGGTGGAGTACCCTAGTTCAATCCCCAGTACCAGGATAGCGGGAGGAAAACATGTCCACCCCAAGGTCAATGCTAACCTGGGAAGACTCTCAGTGACAGGCATCATTAGGCTTAGACCCACCCCCCCCCCGAAAAACCTAGAATAGTTTAGATGACCCATGTTCAGGGTCCAACCAAAGAGCAGGCTTACAAATAGTGCCTGATTGTTATGAAGTGCTTGGCATGTATTAAATCACTGAAACAGTGGTGGGGGAGAATATATAACACAAATTATTCTCTTTCTGGAAGATCCACGTATCCTGGGTAGACTGGGAGTTCCTTCAAGACCAAGAACTACTGTAACACTTGTTTGCTAAACAGGTAACAATTATGAAGTGCTTTTCTGAAAGGAAAGCTCTCCTAAAGTAAAGAAATGGCTCTACAACTTACAAGCAATGAAGAACTGGCATAGACTGTATTATCCATTCATTTACACCTGCTGGTGAAGAGAAGCTCAGAGGAGAGGAAAGAGGATACCCACCTATTCCAGAGAGTTTAACGTACAGTTGATCTTTTGAGATAAATCAATTGTGCTGAGTTATTTAGAATGATTTTCATACTAATGCTTCCTGGAGGAACTTGGCCCAAATTTTTAAGTGTTGATTAAATCTCAAAATAGTAAGGACATCTGTTTCTGCAAGGATGAGGAAGAGACAAGGACTCCTACACAAGAAAGTGCCAGAATCAAAACTCCCTACCGGCTCCAACAGCAGAATATCTTCAGGTTCAGAGATAAAAATGAGCACTAAACAGCAATTCTGCCTGTGGACTGAGACCTTATGATTAAAACAATTAAATACAAAAGTGCTAGGAAGAGTCGGGCATGGTGATGCATACCTCCAATTCCAGCAACTCAGGATGCTAAGACAGGAGGATTGCAAATTCTAGGCCAGCCTCAGTCAGTTAGCAAAGGTTCTCTCAAAATAAAAAAATAAAATAAAAAGGGCTGGGGATGGAGCTCAGTTGCAAAATGCCTATGGGTTAGATTCCCCAGTACCCCCCCCCCACACACACACACAAACAAAAGGGGGGGAGGAAGATGTGAGAAATAGAAAGTCTGATGGTCCATTTTCAGAATACAGCCTTAATTGGATCCAACTGTAGCAATTTTAACTATAGCCCTTCCCTCTGTCTGCCCCAATTTTAAAATTAACCAATTGTGTAGACTGTATCCCTAAGTGAAGCATGAGTGGACACTCATTACTTTCCTCCAGAGGTTAAACTCAAAGCCTCTCTGATCACCATCATCTTTAAAACTACCACACAATTCCAACCCATCCTATTCTTTCACCAGTCATTCAGAGAAGACATGCTGCGACACAAATGCCAGACAACTACCAGATCCCCAGCCACCTGTTTGTTTGCCCACAGGAACATACACTATGCCTGCAACTGTGATCACTATAGCATTTCTGCTTCAGGAAGCTCCCCACCATGGTTAGAGGCAGTAGACTAATAAGTGTCTGGACTAAGTCTTCTGACTGGCCCAGGGACATAACACACAGTCAGAACATGTTTTTATGCATTCATTTCTGGAATGCATTTCATTTCATATCAAATAAAATCAACTCGAGGACTGACTGAGCACCTGTGTGCACCAGTGAAACACTGCATGCAGCTATACATTCTTCAGATTGCTAGTGCCCTGCCAGGAGATTTGTTGAGCAGCCAAACTCAGGCTGGCAGGCCACAATGCCTTTAGCATTTGGCAGGCAGTGTACTAGCAGCAATTTTCCCAGTTCAGTGCCAACTTTCCCTGAGTCTTCACATGTTTAGGGAACTGCTGGATTCAGATCAACGAGCAATTACTGAATGCCTATGGGGCTCAAGGCTCAAAGTGTTTGTATGTTGTATTTCAATCTCATGAAAATCCTGCACACAGTAGGGTCTAGAATATTAGTTTAACAGCTAAAGAAGCTAATACAATCTTCAATTTTATCTGAGATTTCAGAAACCATAAGAGATTCAGAATCTGTATGACTTGGGGCTGGAACAGTGGGTGGGGCTCAGCAGTATCGGTATGCGCATGGGCCCAGATTTGAACCCCAGCACCACAAACACAACTGTCAGAGCAACAAAAACCAGATGAGGGGGAAAAAAACCCTAGATAAAATTGATTCTTTCTCTTTTTAAAAATATTCATGACTCCTTACCTTATACTCTATACCCAAAAAAACATTTCTGGATGGATCAAGACCATAAACTGAACAGGCAAAACCTTACAGCTTCAATAGAGGATATGTAGTAAAACATGAATCCACAAAACAAGGATCCATAAATTCAGGCACAGTAGGTTAGAAATAAAAGTTTTGTTTTGTTTAAAAAGAGGGACAATAAGAGACAATCAATTTTATTTAGTTTTTCATGTGGCTTCCGTTGCTCTGACCCTTCATTGTGTATGTGGTGCTGGAGTTCAAACCCACATCCTAGCGCATGCCAGGCAAGCACTATAACCACAAAGCCACCATTCCAGTCCCAGAAATAAAATTTAGAAATTCCGAGGTGCTGTAAGAAAATCAAAAACACCTGCCCAGAAGTGGGTGAACAAGATAGACCCTATTTCTGCAGAAGGGTGCACTGACAAAGGGGTCCTATGAGCAAGAACACTTGGGGGCAGTCTGCCTGCTTATATCTCCAACCTGATGCAATCCTACCCTTCGCTCTGATTGGAGAAGCTCAGGGATACAATGTGCCTGATTGGCTAATATAAAATTGGGGCGGGTACAGAAAAGAACTACAGGTGAAATGGGATACCTGATAAGGAGTTTAAAAATGGATTTTCTCTGACCACATGATTCCCAGTCTAAGATGGCTTC
>PVKS010008839.1:0-66545 GCA_004027875.1 Aplodontia rufa
CTGCCAGTCCCATGATCTACAGGGTGGACCAGCTACTTGGAGACACAAGACAGCTAGTGGTTTATGCCAGTCTGTCTGAAGACCTGAGAACTGATGAGCCATGGTGTAGCTCTTGTCTGAAGACCAGCAGACATAAGGCCCAGAAATAGTGAAGGATTCAGAGCAAATGTGAAGGGAGCAAAAACACTGCTGTTCCAGTTCTAAGGCCAACAGTCAGGATGGATTCTCCTCTCTCTCTCTCCCTCTCTCTCTCTCTCATTTTAAGAGAAAGGGACAATGAGAAAGAGAAAGAGAGAATCATTTTTTTTCTCTTGGTTTTTCATGTGATCCTCATTGCTCTGACACTTAGTTGTGTACATGGTGCTGGGGTTTGAATCCATGTCCTTGAGCATGCCAGGCAAGCGCCGGAACCACTGAGCCACTGCTCCAGCCCAGGATGAATTCTTTTGTACATTGGGAAGGGTTAGAACTTTTTTTCTGTTTGGACCTTCAATTGATTGGATGAGGCCCACTCACATTATGAAAGACAATCTTTATTTAAAATTGAATCTCATCTAAAACACTCTCACAGACACACCTGTGGACCGTTCTAGATGACACATAAAATCACCCATCGCAAACAGTAAGCATACATATTCCTAATATGTACAACCATATTTCATTTTTAATTGAAATTCAGAAAACATGCTTTGAAATATGTGAACTCATTTACACATTTAAGTTATAGCTATCAATAGTTCCTCAAGACTATCTGGCTAGAAGAATGTTTCCAAACTTCAACCACAGCATAGAACATATAAATATGTAATGGAGCAGGAAGCGGATTTCCTTTTTGGTAGAGGAATAAACCCTCATTTGCTGGTTAGTTTGACCATAGTCATGAATTCTTCTGATCTGACAAAGTCTCAACTCAGCAATGACTATGAAGACTTTTGTCACATTTGTTTATTCTTAGACTAACTAAGCATAATCACTTCTTAAATTCTGCCTGATTTGCATACCATTTGTTATTAGATTCTCTCTCCTTCTGTGTACAAACACACACCCACATGTACACTGCAAATCTATTCTTCTTTTTCACCATCTTATATTTCTTTTACTTAAATTTTGTCAATATCCAGATGCTAAATAAAGATTATTGATGTAATCATAGAGTTAGTACATTAGATTTATTTTTTCCAAATGACATTAAAATAAATACTTGCTAAAAGTTTTTTTAAAAATATTCAGCTGTATATCACATAAAATAAGCCTGGTAGCTACCAGGAGTTTGAGAAAAATTAAAATAGGAGAAATTTACTTTTAAAAGTTCATAATACCATCCACAACTTGAAAAATCTGAAGCAACTACTTTTATAAATCTGTTTTTAATATTGTTTTATGGACTAGATGCTATACTGTAAAAATTGATGTAAATTTGTTTTGTATTTTAAATAGGTAGTTAAGCCCAAATATGTGAATATTTATATGCTCATAAATGATAGAATATATTTTAGTATATTATGAATTAGAAAACATAAACCAAAATTTAAAGATGGTACATAAACATGAAGAAAACTGTATATTCATTTAAACATTTGCCCCCTTAACCCAGGTGCTGGTCTGGAGCAACCCTGCTGCTTATAGCACATAGGTGAAGTCTGTGAATCAACATCAGATAAATCAGTCATTTCACATTTTTAAAAAACTTTTCTTTTTCTGGTTTGATCTCTGAGATGAAGTTGTTAGTTATATTGCCTCCCCTGTGTGATTTCTAATTCTTTGGATACTTTTATTTTGATTGTGGGTAGTGATAGGACAGTAAAACAATGCATTATGAAATCAACAGAACGACTGTTGAAGTATCAACATAAGTCAATTTAGGTATGCTCATTAGCAGTACTTGAGAGTGTTGAACACAAATTTATTTTTCAAGGAAAGTTATAGTTTTTCTTTTTAAGTAGATAGCTCAGCTTGCCAACTCAGTGTTACATTTTTTCCCAGTTGTTTACTATGTACTTAAGGGCAAATAGGAATTTTCAGTCTTTGCTTATGAAGACAAAGGGAAAACCTTCTTTTTAAAGTAGCATGTGGCTTATAGAAGCATCTTATTAAAATGGCATTCTCCCTGTGGGCATATGTGTTAAGAACCTGTTCACCCAGCCTAAAATCAATTACTTCTGCCTATGGCAATGAAAGTCTGAGTATAGACATAACTCTCAGAGGTAGTTAGCATTCCATTGAAGGTTATTGCTTCCATCCAAGAGAGGAGTTTACCCAATTCAATCAATTCTCTAAGTGCTAAACCTCAGATAGTAAACAACTTACGTTGCAAACTATGCAATTATTAAGTATAACAATTAAAACACTATTTTAACTAGATAATTCACAGAGTAATCAATGGTTAGCAAGTAAGTGTTGGTTGTTGAATACTTGAACTTTTGTTCAAAAGTCAACATAAAGCAATTTTAAATACCAACACTGGAGTTGCCCTCATCTCATCTTTCTGAATATTGTAGACAGGGTTTACTTTCCAAAGAAGCAGCTTAGGTAACTTTCTTGCTTACCTGTTCTCCCATGCTCTCTAGTAGAATTCAAACACCCTTCATACCTGACCCCCATTTACTTTGCTAGCCTCCCCTTTTAAGCAGTAACTCTTTTGATTGCTTCTCCTTTCCTTCCACTCAAATTCTGCATTCTGGTCAGTCTGAATTTACTTTCATTTCTTCAAATACAATGTAGTCTCTCACTTCCAGTTATTTCATAGGCTGTTGTCTTTGTTAGGCACTCTATTCTCATGTTTATTACCTAACCTATTCCATTTCTTTCTTTCTTTTGGATTTCAATACCAATATCATTGTACATCTTTCTCTCACTTGCCCACAGGAGATTTGTATTTTTTTGCAGAGTACTATCGTGCTTTGATTTATACCTATTGCAGGTCTCTCCATGTTGAACTGGCTGCTGCGTTTAATTCTACGTCTTAACTGTTTCACTCTCATAGTGCTACATTCCTAGTGCTAAGGAGCTGGGCAAGTAGTAGATGACAACAAATGTTTGTTCAAAAATTAAGTGAGTAAACTGTTAATAAATATAAAATGATTTTTAATCAGTTTTCTTCACAGAGAAGTGATTCTTCACACACCCCAGAGATTTCATCTATTTCCATCAGAAGCAGTGGCTTACTTTGTATTGGTATTGGTTGTAAATGGGAGTTCTAGTAAAATCTATATCAGTACGAGGGAGTAGGTGGAGGTGTATTTTCTGGAAAAGTCTATAGGTAACTATGATATGTTTGCATTCAGCAACATGGCTCCTGGATTAGATTTAGTACTTAGGAAGCAAGCATATGGGTTTTTCCTAAATCAATTACATGTTATAATAGAATTTGAAATTTTCTATATTGAAAACTTGGGTAATTAAAAAAATCTTATCATTTAGATGTTAAAAAATAGAATAAAAAATTGCGAACCAATTGTGCCTCTGTTTTCCCAGTCTGACCTTAATAATATTATATATCACCTGGCCATTCTCTTACTTTCCCTCAGGGTGAAATCGAGAGTAATATTGATAATGATTCCTCTAAGAACATGAGTTAGCTCTAGATCCCAGCTAAGTTGTGTGTTTAATAGAAATATGGAGATGTGTCTTTGATCCCAGGGTGTGTGCTGATAGCATGGATTTTAAATAGTAGGTAGAACTCTTATCCAAAAGCAACTAACTGTACCTTATTTTTTCTTTGTTAGCAACTGTCCATGAAATGATTTGGTCAGTGTAATTATAACAGAATATATAATAAGTTAGGAATACTACAAAGTAAAATGTTTTAAATTTTTGAAAATAGTTGCTTTTGGAATCATCAGCTTTTAGGGAACAAGTAGGGAGTTTCAGTATTTTTATGTATCCGAAAGAAATTAAAAAGAGCCATCTTTTTTAAGAGAGAAGGACAGTGAGAGAGAAAGAGAAAGAGAGAATCAATTTTTATTTGGTTTTTCATGTGGCTTTTGTTGCCCCAACACTTCGTTGTGTACATGGTTCTGGGGTTTGAATCCACGTACTCACGCATGCTAGGCAAGAACCCAGAAACCACTGAGCCACTCTTTAGCCCCATGGCACAGTCTTAATACTAGACAGGACTTACTGAAGTTCTTGGGGAGGAATATGAGAAAAAATATTTTAATAAAGACTTTTAATATTATTGCATCTTATATCTTAGAGAAAGGATGGCTTTAAAAATCTAGACTTGGGCTGGAGCGGTGGCTCAGCGGTTTCGGCGCTTGCCTGGCAAGCACGAGGACCCGGGTTCAAACCCCAGCACCACGTACACAACTGAGTGTTGGAGCAACCAAGGCCATGCGAAAAAACTAAATAAAGTTGTTTCTCTCTTTCTCTGTCTCTCTCCCTGTCCCTCTCTCTTTAAAAAAAAATAAATAAATAAAATAAAAATCTAGACTTACTATTTGAGAAAATTAACGATGGATTAACCAATTAATGGTATGGAAATAGAAGGCTCATCTTTTGAAAAATAAATTTTACTCCTACATCACATAGCATAAGTTGATTGATGATTTTAATGTAATAGTTACAATACCAGAGGAAAACATAGCTAAATTTTATCACTATCAACATTCGTGAGCCATGGTAAAAAATAACATCTAAAACCAAATTGTCATAAATATCACTAGCAAAGAAAAATATACATTATAGAAAATGATATGGAATGATATTCTTTTTGATAAAAGCCAAAAAAATTGGCAATATTATCACAGCTATATTATTAGCAGTATGGGAAGAAACGTACTCTCAGGAACAGCTTGTGTATATGCCTCAATCCCTTTAAAAACATTTGGTTCTTTGTTATATTCGAAAGTAAAGATGCATTCATACACATGTTCTTTTAACTCCAAAATGTTAAATACCATGGAGGCAGGAAATTAGTCTGTTTTATTCAGTTTTATGCAAAATATATAGAATAGTGTCAAGCACATGGTGAATAATTAACTACTTCTCTTCTTGTGCACTTTGTTCCAAGCAAACTGAGCACCTAACCAATCTACAAAACTAACTTCAGTGTTTTATGTCTATTTTATCTTTAACTTTTAAAATGTTTTTAATTTTTTGCATTGCTGAGGATCAAACCTAGGGCCTCGTGATTGCTAGAGAAGCACTCTACCACTAAACAACATCCTGTCTCTATTTCTATTTTAATATTACTTAAAGTTTTCTCTTTTCTTCTGGGAAAAAAGAAAAGAAAAAAAAGTTTCTATTGAAAATGGTTCCCTTGTCCAAGATGCCTCTTAATAATGTCTTCAGTATTTGAAAACAATTTTTTTAAAAGAGGTCAGTGAGAGAGAGAGAGAGAGAGAGAAAGAATCTTTATTTAGTTTTTCATGTGACTTTCATTGCTCCAAATCTTCATTGGGTGTAGTGCTGGAGTTTGAACTCTCATACTCATGCATGCCAGGTAAGCACCAAAACCACTGAGCCACTGCTCTAGTCCCTGAAAACAAAATTTTTAATTTATAATTTTCTATTTCATCATTCATTTTCATTTTTATAGCACTTAAATATCTATGCATGTTATTTTTGTGTTTATGACCGTTTGGCTTATGCTCATAGAATAAATTTTTTGATGACATAGACCCGTGTCTCATCATTTTACACTTTGAAGAAAGCAGAAAATCTTTCGAATTACTGACCTGAGAAGATGTTTTCAAAAAAGGTTCAATTATAGACTTGCACATGTAAAAGCAAAAAAAAGTTCATAAACTGGCATAAAATTCTGGGAGGTATTTGAAAATATTTTGCATGTGAAGTTGTTATTTTACCTGGGAAATAGAATTGATATAAATGTAAAATTTTGCTAACTCAAATATAGAGTGTTAGAATTCAGAATTATTTGACCAATGCTTTATTCATGCTGGGGTATTGTTTTATTTCATTTTACAGTAACTGATATGTCAGTGATCTTATCAGATCACACATGCAGGAGTCACAGCAAATGTAATTTTGAAGCCAGCGTGAGTAAAAGATTTGGAACAGACATATGCTCACAGAAGTTTATGTGATTTTTCTCTCACCTACAAATATCTGAAATCTTCCTGATCTGATCCATTTGAGAACTTAAGACCAGAAAGTTTAGATAAGCATCTTAGGAATTATGACTCTGTTTTCTCAAATGTGGCAGGTGTGCAGCACATTATTTTGGCTTGATTACAGAATCTTAATCCAGGCAGGAAGTATGCCACTTTATCTGTCTTAGTCATTAGTTCTACTGACACCACTAAGTTGGGAGATCCAAATGTAATCACGAATTGCACACACCTGTTTGATACTTAACAGCTCTTGTCATGGTGGTCATTTAAAAATAGGTCGTTCTAAATGCATCCCCTTTTCTATAGCAAGTGTTGTCAGGCTGGTGGATTCCCCCACAGAGACACTTGTCTGAAGTTGCTTCTGCAACCATCCTGCCCTTCCACTTGTCCATTAGCAAGCCCTCATTCAGCTATGAGTTCTTTGATGCCTCAGCTGGACCCGCCCAGCACTATGACTTATGGTACCCAGGTGTTCTATGGTTGGCTGGTTTTATTTTTATGTTTTCAAAAATGGCCAAGAAGTTATGTTAGTCTGGAGTTGAAAAATAAGTCAAAGCAAAACAGCCTGCTCCACGGTTAGAACCAAGGAAGTCTCAAAATGTGTTGCCCCAACTCTGAACTAGAGAGAAACAGCATTGATTTATTATGAAAGCTGTCTTACTCAGATCTCATTACAGTTCTTAAGAGGCTACCCACACTGTCCTCAGGTATTGAGGACAGTAAATTACAGCTCAGGGAAAGGGTTGAGCAAAACTCTCCTATAGAGTTCAGGCCTTTAACTTATCATCAACAACAGTGACAATAACCACAACCACATCACAATAACAGGTTTCTCTACTCTGGGCTCATACCCCAATGCATGTCTAGTCAGGCTGCACATTTGCCTAGAGAAAGCTGCTTAAACGCTTCATTCCCTTTTAGGATGTTATTCAGGGTATTATGTTGTAATGCTGCAAATACCATCATGGGTATTTTAAAGAGTTGAGTTGTATTGTTATTTGTCTTTTCTCTTTTTTTTTTTCAAAGCTCAAGCATTTTAGTAGTTTATGAAAAAGTTTAATGATTTCTTTTTTTTTCTTTTTCAAATTAAGACAATGTGTGTCTATGGCATTCATCACTTAAGAAAATGGTGTTTTTCTCTGTGAGATTCCAATTTCCACTCATTATTAGAGAGCTGAATTCTGAATCAAAGATTGTGGAGAAGAGCTGCACAATCTGAATAAAACATTTCCAGAGGAGCCTGAATAATGATTCTGAATAAAGGGACCTGAAATGTTCTTGAATTGTAATTGGAAAAAATTCAAGTATGTGTACTCAGAAGCACGTGTATTAAGAAGAGGTTAGTTATTATGATTCTTAGTGCTATTTAACATTTATGGAGCCCCAATAGTATTTTTAGTACTGAATTAAACTCAAATGGTCTGATAAGTGATCTCCTGTCTAAATTACCAATGTGAAGATTGATCTGCAATCATTCTCTGTGCAGTGAGAGGCAGCCCTGACAAACGACCCCAGAGCTGGGAGACTATTAATGCAACAGTATAATCTAACACACAGCAAAACAAAAGAATTAGTTCAGACAAAGATGGCCTTTGAAAATATCAGTGGGCACCCTTTGTCTCTTATCTGATTTTTCTGTGACCAGACATTCAGCCTTTAGTGAACACATTTGTTGGACTCATATAGGTTACGGAGAAATTGGAGATAGGTTGAGGAGGACTATGGATTAGGTTCCATCTCTGATCTGAAGGAGTGTACTATCCACAGATAAGTAATAGTGGTTCTTTTCTTCTTTGTCTCATATTGATAATGTAGAACAAACTGTGGTGCCTACCTTTGAGAGACTGCCTCTGATAATTCTGAAAAAACACTATGGAAAATTTTCTGAAGTAATGGATTATTATAGTACAAAGTAAATTATGAATAAAAGAGCCGCTAATGATTAGATGTAAGACGGAATTGAGAAAGGAAAATGTGTGTGTCATAGTGAAATTTATAAAAAGAAAGCACACTTTTATGTGTAAATATATATACCAGTTACTTTAAGTACACAAGGTTAAAAAAAATGGTCCCACCACCTAAGGAGAAACTTAACACCCACCAATGCTTAAAGTGTAGGTACACTAAATTCTAGGCTAAAAATTAATGACTTTACTTGCTAGGCATTGGGGAGCTGTTGAAAAAATTTTAGCAGGTGAGTGACATGTCCAGAATTGCATTTTATGAAGATTAACCTGATGGCATTTTCAGGATTGATTAGCGTGAAGCTTATATTGTGACAGAACAGATTGTGGTAATGCAACTCTGAAATATGGTAGTGGCAATGAGAATAGAAAGGAAGAAATTGATTTGAGAGATCCATGACAGTGGAAGTACGGGACTTGATTATTAAATATGGGGCCTGAAGTAGGGAGATGTCAGTGATGACTCCAGATGCTTTGAGCCTGGATGAGAAATCAAGTATGGAAGAGAAAGAATGTCCTGACTGTCAGTGGTTTATTATTATCTCCTGGATGCTGTGAATCATGTAATTGATTGCATTCTAAAAATCTTAGGTCCAAATTCATGTTCCACATCTACTAAGCATACTGTGCAACTCTGGCATTCAATTTTGCACAGTAATCCATTGCCAAAGACAGGTATTATGATACTGAAAAGTATTGTATATGGCAAAATGCTAGATGACAAAACAAAATACTGCAAAGCTTAAAATTTAGTACATCAAAAAATTAAGTTCAGTAAATAAAAATTATAGTAAAATTCCAATTAAAAATAAACCAGATCAATCTGAGTTAAAAATAAGCTTTAAATTTACCCATTTCATTAAAACCAAAGCTCTAGTTAAACACACACACACACACAGGGACTCATTCAGATAATATTGCAGAAGTGCAATCTGCTAGGGCAGATTCATGCAGGGTGCATTTCTTATTAAAGTTTCAAACTAGTTTTTACTGTCTTGAAATTTAATATAGCTTACATTTACATTCTCCTTAGCAATTTTAGCAAGTCTCAGCTAAATGCTTGTGCAACTGGCATATTCACAAATTACCAAGATCCTGAAGGATATTTGTTTCCATTCTCCTATCAACATGTTGAAGAGCTTGTGGTTTAAATTTATACCTTACACCTGCACTATCCCTTAGACTTATTCAGGTTGTCACAGAAGTAGGGAAGTAACAATTCCAATAAAACCTTTTGCTTAAGGGAATTGGAACTATTCTTTGTAAAAATATATGAATGATTAAAATATTTATGAATCAGATATATAATTTTAGAAAAATAAATTGATAAGGTCTTACTATACTAACATCAGTCATGACCTCAAATGTTTTTCTCCTTTATTTTGCTGTTTTAGATTTTTCAACTTCTTTATTTAAATTTTTGTTAACTTCTGTTGTATATGTTTTGTGTATATGTTTTCATATATCATTTAGCTGAGATTCTCAAAGTATCTAATGTCATAGAGATGCATAAGTCCAATGTATTGACATTGGATAGTGATCTTCCTGGAAAGTAATAAATGTTGCTTCAGTGTTTTGGAGAGGTCCCCAAATTTATTCTTAAAAATAAACCTTTGTTTAGAGTAATAAATCTATCGTGGAGTAAAAGCAATATTCATGGGAATTTATGTGGAAACCTCAACACTTTAAAAGAATATCAGTTTTGGAGCAGGCAGCTTTATATTCTGCATGTGTTGTCTGGAGGATTTGCTAACAAAGTAATGTACAGGATGTATATCCTGGTATGCAAGACCTCAGGTGTTGGGATTAGATTGCTTTGGTTTTTTTATCTTGTTGTGACCAAAGGACCCAACAAGCACAAATTTAAGGAGGAAGTTTATTTTGGGGCTCATAGTTTTGGAGGTGTTAGTCCATAGAAAGCCAGCTCTATTCCTTGGGGCTTGAGGTGAGGCTGAATGTCAGAGCAGAAGGCATGGCTCCAAGGATAGGGAGACCGAGAGAGAGAAACTCCTTGTCAGATACAAAATATATACCCCAAAGGCACACCCCCAATGACCCACCTCCTCCAGCCACACCCTATCAGCCTACAGCTGCAAGTTAAGCCCTATAAGGCAATTAACTCCTGGATTGAGTTAAGGCTCTCATAACCCAATCATTTCACCTCAACCTTCCTTTATTCACACAAGCTGTATGGGGGACATCTTTCATCCTATGCATAGCATAGACAACTCTTGACTGGAATCTGATTCCAGAATTAGCTAACCCTGACTCTAGTAATTTACATACTTTCTATAAACCTTAAGTTTCATCATCCATAAACTGGGAAAATGATAATATTTACTTCAAAGGATATTTACAAAGATGAAATAAGATACAGAGTGCAAAATGCTGAGCAAGGGCCATCACTTGAAAGACGCTGTTTACATGGGCTCCTGTATTAGCCCATGCCTACTGTGAGCAATATCCAGCAGTCACAGAGGAAGCTGCCATTGCATCTTATTAATTTTCAAACACCTTCCTAGGAAACCTCACTAGTGAGATACTGCACCTATTTATTAGCATTTACATTTTTGCATTATCATTGTGATTTAATTATTTGGTTGCCTTTATTACTCCAGGACTGCCTGAATACTTGTTATGAGAATGGATATTGACCTCAAAGTGTATATGTGATTTGTGTAAATCAGAGCTTAGCCTGGAACTAAAATATTGCTAATAGTAAGTTTTATTAGTATATTTCCATCTTAGTAAGGAAATAGAATTATTGCATTAACTTGATAACTTTCTTCATGTTGATTTTAAATCATAATTCTATTTTATGTTCCTTTTTTGTTTTTTTCCCTTTTTTAAAGGCAGAGTCATTATATGGTACCCAGGCTGGCTTTGAACTCCTGGACTCAAGCAATCTTCCTGTCTCAGCTTCCCATAAATAATAAGTAAAGATTATTGAGAGTATGAAGTCAGATTATACAGATGACTCTACTTTATGGTATATAGTGGACAGAGCAGAACCGTTAGTAACATGAAAATAAAAATGGAAGGGCTGAATTACTTTTGTGATTATAATCATTTTTATGTGAATTTTTAAAATATGCAAACATTTCATATAGATTATGGTCCAATGAGCCATTCATTTTCTGGTGTACTATATTATTACATAGGTAAAAGGCTGATGATATTCACTTTTTTTCCAGTTTCCTCAATGGACCTATTTTTTTTTTTTAGATTAGACACAAATTTAACTGAAATAAAAATTCTTTCTTAGTAGAAGTTTGCTGGTCTGGAGATGTGGCTCAGCAGTAGAGTTCCTGCCTGGCAAAGTGTGAGGACCTGAGTTGTATCCCCAGCACCACATACATAACTAACTGGAGGAAAAACAAAAATCAGATTAAAAAATAAAATTAACTCTCTCTCTCTCTCTCTCTCTCTTTCTCTTTCTCTCTCTCTCCTAAAAAAAAATTAAAATAGAATTTTGGTTTCCAAATGCCTGCAGGTGCAGATTTTATTTGCACTGTGAAGTTAAATTTGGTCCAGGGCAATTTGTTCTTAATCCCTGAGTTTTTCCCTGTGTGAAATAAAATGCTGGCCTACATAGATTTCTTATATACTTGATGACACTTTATCCAACAACCTGTTTCATTTTAATCCCTCAAATATGGTACAAAGTAGAAATAACTTGGATAAAATAAATACTATAAAACCTATCCCAATACAAGGTGAATTTTTAATCATCTTAGAAAATGTGACTGATCACACTAGATCAATTCTTGTCAGTCAAATACAGGGATGGAGATGATTATTTCCATATTTTGGGCATAATGTCCACCACATTTTAGTCTGCATTATCGTTGCAAATTGAACAATGTATATTAACGTATGTGGATAATGTGGATAGTGACCAAGTCCTCTGTTGTCTTCTGTGTGGTGACTCTTTCTTCACGATAACATTAATTTTGGAAAGTAAGGATGAAAGTTTTTATAGTTACCACTTCCATATTCTCTTTGTCATTGGAGAAGAGATATACAATGCCTAGCTCCGTAAGATTGAGGTATTTTGAACATTTTAAGACTTTCCCACACATGGAAAGACTTGGAGATTTTCTTCCTTCACAGAGGAGTGTGTTATTACCTGAAAGACTTGTGCTTCTGTGACTTGGAATCTTGGAAGATGGTTTTTCAAAATGGGGTGAATTAACCAGCACTGGGAAAGAGATAATTTTAAGTGGTAGATGAAGAAACACTTTAAATGTTGATGACTCCAGTATTTTAGTTAAACATGGGCTAGGAAAATATAGCTAATAAAACAAACCACATATTTCGCAAGATAACTAAAATTCATATAAAATAAGTAGCACCTACAACAAATCCATATGTTCTTTTGAATGATATATTGCTATATCTTGCAAGAACATGGCCTACATCAGAAAAATATTAATTATGTGGCTGAATTTTTAGAAATATGGATAATAAAGTGGAAGGCTGTTTAAGGAAATTTGGAAACTGAATAATTTTTTATTTTCACTACCAATAAAGAAGAGTAAGTACATTAGAGAGTAATACCTTTCAGTAAAGGAAATGTAAACAATGTTGTATGTATCGGCTACTAATGTACATCCTTTAGTTATTTTGGTTAAAGGTAACAAAATAATTGTTTTTTAATTATAAACTGTTTAGAAAGCTAATCAGTTTTAAGTGGGGATTTCTTATTGTGGGGATAAAATTGGAATTATACAGCAATTATGTTTTGGGTTATTTCATTTGTACACTTTTTCTTTCAATTATATATTCAACAAATATTTATTAGGTTTTTATTTTTTTCCTTCAGTTAAATATAAAGACTTATTCTGTTACACATCTAAAAAATTATTCACCTAGTTTTGGTTGATATCAAGAAAAAGAGAGCTATCCACAACTGTTAGGAATAGATTTTTGCGTTTCTTTGTCATAAGCATGAAGAGCAATGTTTTTCAAGTTATGTATTACATGCCATCTGAAGGAAAGTCTCCTAAGATACCTTCCAAAATTCAAAATTTCAGAGGTGGAGTTTAGAAATATACAACTTAATAAGTTTTCAGGCTATCTATGTTCATCCTTCAAAGTTTGGGGTCCAGTCACTTCAATTCCCTCTGAAGGCATAAAAACATAGATCCTTAACTCCCTAACCTAAGCCTGCTTTGAAAAGGAAAAAAAAAGTTTCCTCCAGTAGTATATCTATCTGTTCTTGGAGACCACCCAAGTACAATGTTTCTTCACTTCATTTTCAAACAGCTTAAATGAACAACAGAGAGATGTACATAGATACCCTAAATATGGAAGTTGGTAAAGGAATTGCCTTGTTTCACAGAATGCTTTAGCTTGAGTATCTGGCTATGTGTCAGGATATTCCCATTGATTCATTGGAGGCATTTTCTGTTGAATTGGGCAAAAATTGTCAGAGCAGTTATAAATTTCAGAATAATTCTATTGCTACTTCTAGCTGTACCCTGGTAATGGGAAAAATATAAACACACACACAAATACACACATACACACATGCACATAAATAGGAAAGCTAAACCCATCTTGTTCTAATGCAGCAATGAATAACACTGAAAGAGTCCCAGTGTGGCATTTCTGGCATTGGTCAACAAATCTGAAAAGCAACCTGGGACAAACAAGGAAAAATGGGGGAGGGATGTTCCCATAAATTCAAAATTAAGTTCTTCCTTCAATTTCCGTGAAATAAACTCCCTGTGGTGAACATCTGGCAGGCCATTAACTTTTGTTACCTTATTTTATTAAAAATTCTTAAGGTGAGAGAAATTTCTCCATTTGGAGTCTTGATGCAGCACTGACACAAAAGTCCAGACTTTCATGCTATTATTTGCAAAGAACCCATGACGCAATAGGGCACACCAACCTTACAACTTCTACTCAGTGTTCCATCAAAAGTTGCAGTTCTTTGTCATATTTTAAAAACCATTAATACTGAGTCATTTTTAATCTATAAATCAGCTGACTGGTGGCCTGTGTCTACTAGAAGAAAAGTGACTGTAAGATTCTTCATATTTCATCACTTCTTGCTAGCATTTTTTACCACATTATTTTCTGGAGGAGCTTAAACGTCAAAACTATTTACATAGAGCTTTTTCAGTGATCCATCAGAAAGATGTGAATTGTTGATTGCACCATTTTCTTTATTTGCACAGCTGCTGTAACCTTCAATCTAAATCATTTTCTTAGTGTATCTTCCCTTTCTCTTATTTTTTTCTCCTTTGTGAGCTGTCACTGTCTGAAGCAACAATTCATATTCTAACATCAAAATTACTCTTCCACATTGCCTTCTCATGCTTATTAGGTTATTTTCTGTAAAAAATGTGGGTGATTATTAAAGAAACAAATGAAAATGATTTACTTATTATGAAGTATGTTTTATGAACTTGCATCCTTTTATTTCCTTGTGCATATCTATGTTTACATGCATCTGGTCATGTATCTCATATCATTTGTATCTTAATTATTTAACATATAGTATTGTTTTAGTCTGATTTTTAGCTGCTATGGCTAAAAGATTAAAGAAAAACAGTTTTAATAAGGAAACGTTTATTTGGGGGCTCACAGATTCAGAAGTCTCAGTCCACAGAAAGCTGGCTCCATTCATTGAGGTGAGGCAGAACATCGTGGCAGAAGGATGTGATGGATGCTCAAGTCACCATACCAGGAGGCAGAGAGAGATTAAGCTCAGCTCATCAAGTATGTACCCCAAAGCCATGCCCCCAATGACCCACTTACCCAGACATACCCTACCAGCTCATAGTCACCACTCAATTGATCGATATAAATGGATTAATTCATTGATTGAATTAATGCTCTTGTAACCCAATCATTCACCTCAAAACCTTGCATTGTCTCACACATGAGGATTTGAGGACATTTAATATCTAAACCATAACAGATATTAAGCTAAGAAGAGTTAAGTAGAAAACATTTCTTCAATTTGATGAGTGATTCTAATAGTGTTTTTCTAAAATAACACACAATAGTTTCTATTATATTATGTTGTCTGTGATACAATAATTATAAGAAGCTTTTAACCAGTCCTCAACCTTTTCTGAGTAAAAAATTATTCTCTTCCTTTTTAAATTTTATCAAGTCCTTATTTGATTATGGGAATGCAGAAACTTCAATATTGACTTCTGAAACAACTGTGATGGCTGTTTCAATTTATAAAACACTTTTCGATTACATTTTTATATTTGAAACATGGGTCAATGATAATTAGCTGAACCTTGAATTTTGTATGCAGATTCCAGGATAACTACAGAGTGAGTTACATTTAGAGACAGACAAAAAAATTAAACAGTAATTTGATTTATGTTTTATCAAATAGTCTCAGATTAATAGCTACATCTATAGCTATCAACATATAAAATGTATTGTTTTCAAAGTAATGTTTATAGAATCTTTTTAAAATGTGACATTAACTGTAGAAGTTAAGTTAGAGTAGATATAATTATAGAAGAGAAGTTATACAGGACAGATAGGAGTTTGAATACAGAAAAGAGTTTTAGATTTCAAGGGATTTTCCAAAAAGGTTGCAGAAAGATTTTACAAAATTCTGTAATTCTATATGTGCTGTTCTTCCCAAAGCAGAGGGTTTTATTATGTTTTTCATAATTTTAATTTCATTTAATCATTTTGAAACACACGAAGTATTTAGCCATTTTAAAACACACATACAACACAGAGTGCAAAAGTTAAAAAAATTATATGTATAATTGAGTCTCATACTTCTAGGAGATAAATAAAAGGTACATAAGGAATTTCACCTTTGTAGTCCTTTTTAATCCAGGAGCACTTCATGCATTATTCCAAATCCCAGAAGTATGTAGAATTGAAATATGAAGCCTGCTTTTCATCTCTAAGCAGCATGTAATGTTGAAATTTTTTATCTATTTAGTGCTTCTTTTTTTCAGTTTTAAAATATAGCTCAGAGGATGGAGTTTAGTGGTAGAGTGCTTGTCTAGCCTATGGGAGACCCTGGTTTTGACCCTCAGTATAACATACTCAAAAAGTAGCTTGAAGTTATTATTTTACATAGTTTATTTTGATCTTTTCAATTACTTCACACTTTCCCATTGTAGAGATATGATGTATTTATATTTACAATTTGCTCACCATTGAAAATTTTGTTATTAATAAAATACTATAGTTTGCTATTAGTAACATGTGCTTTAATGAACTTGTTTTTAAATATGTCCACCTATACAGGTATTTCTAGCAGACATGTTCTAGAGGCAATTGATGGTTCACATTTATGCTTCCCTTGCATATGATAATCTTGCCTTAGTTACCTCCCCTATCATCAATATATAAGTATCATTTTTTTCCACCAGTGCCAAACAATAATTAATAAAGATTACATTGTTATTTTAATTTCTTTCCTGGAGTTGGTAATGCTGAATATCTTTCCAAATACTCATTCTTTTTCCTCAGAATTACCTTCCTTTTTTTTATGAGAGAGGGATAGCGAAAGAGACAGAAAAGGAGAATCAATTTTATCTAGTTTTTCATGTGCTTTTGTTGCTCCAATACTTCATTGTGTACATGGTGCTGGGGTTAGCACCCGCACCCTCATGCATGCCACACAAGCGCCATAATATCTGAACCACCACTCTAGCCCCATACCTTATGTTTTGACCATTTTCTGTAAGGTTCTTCTTTCTTATTGCTATGGAGAAATATACTGCATAATCTAGTTGAGACATAAATAAAGGAGGCAGAATAGTGAGATAATTCTGAACATGTTTTTTCAGCTGCAGCATAAATATCTTTCTCATAGTAAGAGCTAAATAATTGTTAGCTATTTTTTGTCAGTGTTCCTAAGCTATTCACTGAAGTCCACACTGCTGTTTCAATACAAATCAGTTAAAATTCTTTGTGGAGAACAGGAGTACAAAATAAAATAAAGATGTCAAAAATATAATTATACATATTTCTATTATCTAACTTTGAAATTTCCAAAGGGAATCTTTTACTGTAGGCACTGGTCACATTTTAATAGAAACTCATTGTTGGATTCATTTAATCAATAACAACAAAGAGGTTTTTCCTCAGGCCTCCTTTCCAAATATGTATCTGTCTTATTTATTTAAATTTATTTTTTTTAATTTTGGGTGTTTTGGTTGTTGTTGTATCAGGGATTGAATCCAGGGGTGCTTAACCACTAAGGAACACTCAGGCTTTTTTTTTTATTTTGATGCAGGATCTTGCTAAGTTACTTAGGGTCTAAGTTGCTGAGGCTGGCTTTCAATTTGGGATCTTCCTGCCTCAGCGTACAGAGCTACTGGGATTACTGCTGTGCTCAGCAAAATTTACTTTGTTGCTTGGTGTAATTTAACAAAATTATTTAACAAAATAGTTGCTGGTTGCTAATAAATTTTACTTGCAGACACTATATACTGAGAAAATATATGGAATTCATTTTTAGATTTAATTGCTAAAACTTCAGGTTGCCAATAAATTTTGTGAACTGGCACTATTGAATTTATTTTCCTTGACTTTATTTAAAATTTAAATTTCATGTACTTTATATACAGGTATTTACATGCATCGGCATATTTTATGAAACACAGGAAGGCTATTTTATAGAAATCTTGGAAAGATTAAACCAAATCTGATCAGAAGACGTATCACATTTTTGAAAAAGAAGAATCTAAATCTAGTGTCCAAGTGGACAGATTTTGACATGTAATTTTCTATAACTAAAGAATATGTAAAAGACCTTTTTGCTTACAATGTTCTCATCATTGTATTTCCCTAAAATTCATAATACTCTCCAAAGACTCTTACATACTTTCCTCACTTTGCTCGTTTAATCTTCCTTGAAGTTGCTTATGCTCTTTTATTTCGAAAACTGCCTTTTACCCACTTGATCTGCTAATTGAGGTTTTGCCTTCTCAGGTTCTTTGAGCTGCTTTTCCTTGCCAGCCGCATCTGTGTGCTCTCAGTATGCTTCTATGCACTCATGTTTTAGCTTTTCATCTTTCAATTTATATCATGTCTCTCATTCGTCTTTTCTTCAACTGCACTGAGCTTGTTTTATTTTGTGTGCATAGACCAAAAATGCCCTCATGACAAGAAATGTCAGTGCTAATCTTATTTTCCATTTCTAGTGTATATTTTATTATTTTTTTTTCATTTCTTAACCTACATACTGACACAGTGCCAGACTTATTTCAAGATTTTTAACTCAGTCAACACCAACTGGCATGTGTTAAACTAGGAGAAGAAAGAAATCAAACAGAATAAGAATTACTGGAAATCAGCAGGACTTTCTGGATGAAGGACTTTGGTAATTGAATTGTTACATAGCCACTAGGTGTAGGGAATGGAATACAAAATGCCCAAGATAAAACTGAGAATTATTGAGTCTGCTAAATTAGATTTGAATAATTTTCTCCTGTGATAGAAGCTGTTCCTATAGGAAAGCATCTTATGATTGAACCTGAAAATAAAATTACTGTCAGACCTAAACTTCATTTGGAATGCAGGAGCATTCCCAGAAATGTACAACACTAACTAATATAACCCACTGCGTAGTTGGATTGACCACCAGCGTCCATAAACAAACATATTGTATAAGTCTTTGCTTTAAAGTGCCATTCTTTTCTATGTGTGTGATCAGGAAAGAGCAAATAAGATTTGTTCTCTATTTCTTATATTTTATTAAATAAATTAAGAATAGGCTGGAGTTAAAAAAAACTCTTGAAAAGATATCCTCAGCGCTTCTACTATAGGTTTAAATTTTGATGTAAATATTTGATTAAATAACCCTACCTTAGAGTGTGTGTGCCGTAAGGTGAAAAATACAAAATGATAAGAGACAAAGAGGATAACTTTAGTCTAGTATGAACTATTGATTTATATTGATTAAAGTGCAATTAAATATTAAATACAATGAGAAATACTGGCTTAAACTGGATCATGATTGTATAATGTACTGATAGCTTTCAAAAGGCAGGTCTTCTCTGGATAATTCTAGTGTTTTCAAAAGTTATTTATATCTTATAGTCTTTCGGAAAAAATTCCTTTTGTTTCAAGTCTCAGAGAATGTCCTTCCTCCACTCAAGATTCTTAACACTGTGTTTGAAGATCAGATCTCAGGTTTCAGCTGTAAGGATGGGATTCCTACTTTTCCACAAAATTACTAGCTTTGGGGTAGATTCTTGCATTCTGAAAAGAAAAGTCTAAGATTCCATTTTTTTAAATAAAATATGGTTACTTGAAAAAATAAAGTATAGGGCTGAAATTCAAATTATTCTTATGGGATATGGATAGATCTTTATGTAGTCTAAATCTCAATGATATTAATCTTTTTCAATCTATCCTGTGAAGATACATGTCTCATCAAAGATATGTTACCATTTTCTTATATTTCAATGTAATTGACTACTTCCATTTCATAAACCATGTTTGCCTCATGGGTTCTTTTCTAGTTACATCTTGTGAAAGAACAGAATTTGTACTGAAGCCACCCCAGTGGCCTTGCATGTCTTGAGGATTAGCAACTGACTAGCAGGTAAGTGATATAGAAAGTTAAATGTACATTGCACTTAGAGAATTATTATTCTTTTTAAAATTTTTTATTAAGGAGTTATTGTACAATCATAGATATGTATAAAGTGATAATATGATATGCATTTTTTCTTAAACCATAATTTTGCCCACACACTTGTCTCTTGATTCTTCAATATGTTGTCCCTACAAGCAACATAAATGCTTAGATTTGCAAATTTTCCAGAATTAAGTGCTTCCATAAGTGTTATTTGGATTCTCAGGGGGATAAAGAGTATGGTACATTGTTAATTGTCTGCCTAGATCCCTCTCTATCCTCCCTCCCTTGCCTCTAATGCTACCTATCCTGTCCCGTCTCATCTCCACATATCTGTGGTTTAGCTCCAGCCTCCACAAATGAGTGAAAACATTCGACCCTTGGCTCTACTCCTCTGAATTAGATAATCTGGAAGATATGGACAAATTTCTAGACCCATACGTCATTCCCAATTTGAGAATTATTGTTCTTTTAATGGGGAGGCTTGGAATCAAAAGCCTGCTATATTTGCTTCCATTGCTTTTCACTTTATTAGTATAGTTGAGAAAGATCCAGAACCAGGAAAGCAAGTGATGATAAAGTCCTCATCTTAGACATAGTTTTGGAGATGTAGTGAAAAACCTCCTTGCTCAAGGATCTGAGCTTCATTTTTTCCTGTCACTTCCCTGTACTTTCCTGGAGTGTTAAGCAACAATACAATTGGAACAGCATCAACATGACCAGTGCGCAGGATGTCAATACAAAGAAATCTCAACACATGTACTGGATGGACCCATATATTTTATGACAGGGCAGCAAATATAGCTAAAGACAACATCTAAGAGTTTTTATATGCTGAATTCTGAGAAAAAGACCTTTTGTTATACACTCTATTGCAGAGATAGGTGTCAGAACACTTTTCAGGTCCTTATGGTTCCTGACCATAAGATAAATCAAAAAGATAGAATTTTCAACATATACTTATTTTTTCATATTACTTGAACTGGGAAATATTTCCTTTCCTTTTTTAACTGGCAGTGGTCTTGTGTTTTATATGACTGTCTTCCTTCTAGAAATGCAGATTATAATAATATATTTATATCTGGCCTTAATAGTTCCTTAAAATTCCTCACATTCATCATCACTTAGTATGGCCTTTATTGTGTATGCCATCCATTTCACTCCTTAAAAGAATGAACGATTGTCTACTATACCCTAGTATTCCCCAAACTATTTCATAATGTTTTCTGTAAACCAGATTACTGATCACATAAAAACTAAAATGCTGTAACCATAAAAAATAGAAGAACTAATAATTTTGAGTACATAATAAATTTTATGCCTCTGAGTGGGGTAACAAAATCCACATGAAATGATGAGGAGAATAATTACGTAATGGCATGATATGTTTGATTTTTTATTTCTCCATTTTTTTTAACAAACTTCTTCTAATTAATCTCTTTTCGTACAAACAGCCAAGCACTGAGTTTTGTTTTTTTTTTTTTTTCAGGAAGGGATAAGACTACAGAAAGCAGAGAAAACAAAGTAAATTAATTTCTAAGTTTTGATCTTCAAATAGTCAATTCAAACTGGTAGCCAAGAATTATCACTCCTCTTTTCATCCTACACTCCAAAAGGAAAAAGAAAATAGGAAGAGAATTCACTGTCCTAAATAAATTGGATTCCTAATAAAAGGAATATTAGGAGCCACTACTTGCCAGGAATTGACTTGGATAAGGCCCTGGTATTTCAAGGGAATTCAAGGCATAGATGATCTGTCCTTCCTTTTCAAAATGAAGCACAAAGAACATGAGGACCCACAGAAGAGGTTGCTCTAAGGTGTGTCTGTTCAGGGACAAAGATGGAGCCAAGAAATATCATGCACTCCTGTATGGCTCCCAAATAATAGAATGAACCCATATGTCTCAGGCCAGGTTATATTAGTACATGAATGGACAGAGATTTCTAAAGAGGATCTGTGGATTAGAAAATGTTTAGTTTATAGTACCTAAGTGTACTAATGTTTGTAGATCTGATAGAACAAAGGAGAGCTGAAGTCTTTGCTTATGTGACCTATTGCCTGCCTGGCTCAGCCCCTGGGATTCTAATGTAACCCTTAGTAACATTATAAGGAAGGCTTAAATGATTGGTGATGTGTCCTTTATTACCTTGAATGAGGTAATAAATAATATTTTTTCTTTCTTTGTAACAGGGATTGAACCTAGGGGCCTTTAATCTTAACCAGTGACCCACCTCCCCAGTTCTTTTTATTTTTTATTTTGAGACAGGTTCTAAGTTGCGCAGGGCCTCACAAAGTTGCTGTATCTGGTAAATTATGACTTTGAATGATACAGATTTAGAGATTAAGGTCCTTACCTGTTTCGGAAATAAGGCTTCCTTTCCTTAAGATTAGTGAAAATTCCTTAACAAGTAAGAGAGAAAGGCTGGAGTGGTTTTTCAGTGGTTGGAGCACTTGCCTGGCATGCAGAGGGACCCAGGTTCAAACCTCAGCACCAAATACACAACTAAGTTTTGGAAAAACAAAGAGCAGATAAAAAAATGAAATAGATTATCTCTTTCTCTCTTCCTCTCTCTCTCTTAAAAAAAAAAACAAAGTAAGAGTGATCAAGGCAAGAGTTTAGATGATGCAGGGAACCTCAGGATGAGGAAAGTCTCACAATGCACCATTCAAGTGGAGCCTTAGGAACTGCTGTAGAAACACCCAGTAGCATTTGAGGGCTCTTAGAAGCTATTTTACCTTTCACTTACAGGATAATGCCCAGGAATGTGACAAACAGTTTGTTAGAAGAAAACATTCTGGATAGAGAAGGTCTTGGAAAACTTTGGCAAAGCTGGGCATGGTGGCATATGCTGATAATCTCAGTGACTCAGAGGCAGAAGAAGGGATCTCAAGTTTGAGGCCAGCCTCAACTTAGAGAGTCTATAATGAACTTAATGAAATCTTGTTTCAAAATAAAAAAAAAATGGGGATGTTGCTGGGTTAAATACCAGTGGGGTCAATTCTTGGTACCAAAAATAAATAAATAAGAAAGAAATAAAAACTTATTAGAGTTTCTGGGTGCCTAGAGTAAGCATTGGAAAAGGGAAGAGTAACCCAAGTGGCAGGAGGTGAGACAGAACCTTAGCTCCACAAGGTTTAATGGGGTCTGGGGGTAAATGCTCCTGTAGACCCAAGAATGATATATCAGAAAAGGAATCACTTACAGCAACTCAGCTCATAGGAGAGGCAGGGGGGAGAGGCAGGCAGAGACAGAGGGGCCAGAGAGAGGACAAATAATTCCAGGGAAAGTCTCCTGTCACCTACTTCCTCCAAATAAGGCCCCCACTTCCTGGTAGTCCCTTGATTTATTGATTTATTGATTTATTACTGATTAAGTCAGAGCCCACATCATCCAATTGCTTCTCCAAAGCCCTGCCTCTGAACACAAGAGACTGTGGTGGACATATTGGATCCAAATCACACCAATGGTCACATTTTAATAGTCTGGAAAGAGCAATTATTCCATATAATTTGCATGAACTAAGATTGAAGGGTAAATGTCAGCAGAGATACCTCAGTGGATATTCAGGGTAATGACCCAGGGAAAATGCACCTTCACACTTGGGTACTTAATTCTGCTGATCTATGTTCACGTCCCAGAGGTAATGAGTGGGAGAAGGCAGAGATGATGGTGAGTTGCCTAAAATTAAGTCCTTCACTGGGAGAAGTATGGTCTGAGAATTGAGTTATAGAGCATTAGAGGACTACTTCTTGATCAATTGAGTTTATGTAATATGATTTATAATGTGTTTTATTTACATGTCATTTTACAGTTTTCAAAGCATATTTTTATAGTGCATTAGCAAGCACCTCACCAGCAATAGGTGGTAATAAACAGATTTTACCTATGCAGTTAGGTTTAAAATTACTCTTTAAAATTAGGACCTACTGAATTTGGGCATTTTGAATGTCTCTATAATTGGAATAATTGTTCTTTAAAAATTTTAAATAGTCTTTTAGTCTGAAAATATATCTGGGTCTCAATATTGTTCAGGCCTTTCTGAATGGCAATTCTTTATTAGAATCATTTAGGAAATCAGTACAATAATGAAACCATTTAATTTAAATTTCAGAGTTTGGAATGAGAAGTTACTTCTGATCTTTATATTAAGTGGTTTTTAAAATAGATTGTTGTTATTATCACTTACTTGTATTCCTATTTCTGTGTAAAGCCAAAAAGACATACGAATGAATCACTTTATCATAGGTGACTGTAAATTCTGCATTTTATTCTCTTTAAAATTCTCAAAGCAGAGATAATTTATTTAGACCTGGTAAATGTCAAAATATAATCTATATAAAATTAAATGAAGGCCTTGACATTTTGGTATTCATTTAAAATATTTAAAAATTAATTGAAGCTAAAATAAAAATTTCAATAAAAAGTCATCATATATACTTGGCATAAGGAGTTTTCAGTTACTCATAATTAAGTACTAGTGCTTAGTGTTATTTATAGGTGATTACTGTGATGTAAAAATGAAGGCATGACACAAAGTAATGAATAATTTTGATATATTATTTAGGGTAGTGAATAATATTTTGTGAGTCTTGAACATGTTTGCTTTTAATACAGTTGGATGTTGTTCTATGCTTCATATGTCTTAATGTTATTACATGGTGTATTATGTGTTTTTAATCTCACAACTATAGTCTTTCTACTGATTCAGAATTTTTTATACTTTTGCTAAAGTTATGCTTTTGTTCAACTATTTTTAAAATGCACATTGAAATAAATTTCCTTCTTTTAATTGTCCCATATAATGATGTTTCTATAAAAGACACCATTTTAAATGGGCTGCCTATTACTTCCATGTCTAATTTCTTTTCATTCAGCTTAGCTGATGATAGCATAATTCTGAGTTTCACAAGAGTATCAGTTGGTTTATTTCAGTTTGAGACTAAATTTGCAGGAACTTATTGGAACTCAAGGAAATTCACATCATTCAATTATTTGACTCTCCCAATAATCCTCATGAGAGAAGATCTGTTTATAGTAAGAGCTAAACACCTGCAAGTGGACTTGAAGAGAACAGGAAAAACAGATAAATTAAGAAGCCTGAGTGATATTTGAAGTTTACATGCAATCATATTACTTCTCTCTTAAAACATATTAAGGCTTCTTGAGAAATTAGAATAATGTAAGAAAAACAAATCCTTCACCATTATCCATGAGGCCTGGCATGACTTTTTCCTTGTGTACTCCTCAAATTTCACCTGATAGCTCTTTGTCTTCTTCTCCAACATTATTGTTCTTTTTATTGATTTTTTAGGTATACATGACATAAGATTATACAATGGCGTAATTATAAAGGCATGAAATTTAACTTATTCTAATTTGGTTTTCAGTTTTCCCCCATCATCTCCCTTCCCCCTATCCTGTTTAGTTTTCTTGATATACATGACAATAGCATATACATTGGCCTAATTTTAAAAACTTGGAGTGTACTTGTTTTAACTCAGTTCCCAGTATTTCCCCTTCCATTCCCTTCCTCCACCCCCTTGTTCTTTTTAGATACCCTTGATAACAAGATGAACATACACATTCTTATAAAAGCATGCAATATAGCTTATTTTAATTCAGTCCCCAATATTTTCCCTCCCTACCCTGTTCTCTTCCCTCTACTCTACTGATCTTTCTGCTATTATAGTTTTTCTTTAATTTAGTGACTTATTGATGTACACATTGATGAGATTCACTATGATATGTTCATATATGAACATGGGAAAATTAAGTCTGATTCATTCCATGAACAAGTGTCTCGTGTCCTTTTCTGCCTTAGCCTTTGTAACTGCTTTCCAATTCCTGAAAATGCTTCTCATTAGCTCTGCAATCTGTCTAACTTATGTATTTTTCAAGTTTTAGCTTAAAAACTCATTTCTTCTGTGAAAACTCTTCTGATTCTTCAGACAGGATTATGTTATTGCTCCTAATAGAACTTTCCATGGTTGTCCCCTTCCTCCTATCTCAGATCTGAATGCATTAAGGATATTTTAAAAAAAAATTCCTCTTGACAAAGTGATCTTTGGAATTCAGAAGACTCCCAGATTTGTTTCTGAAGTATCATCACCTTTATTTGGGAGCTACTGAGGTCTCTGCTGTTTTCACAACCTCATCATATTTCCTACCCCAATAGCTACAATATTCTATTTCAAATTAAAATATAGGTACAGTTTGAGAGATTTTGATTCCCAAATTTATTGCTCTCACCATCAAAACTCAAATTTCAAGTCTCTTCTATTTTCCCTCTTTCCTGGTCCTATACTTTGCAGAAGGACTGACTGGGAAAACAGAACTGGAATGGTGAAATTGAGCAGAGGAACTCAGATGTCTGAAAAATTATATTTCTGTAGGTCCTAGAGATTAGGCAATAGAACCTCACTCATTTTGGCCAGCTGAAATAGGATCTACTTCTTAATTTGTTATATGCCCCCATATAAGTAAGTGAGAAAGTTGGAAGACAGATAGGGGTAAATTAATCAGTCTATAACTCTACCCTGATGGCAAACATTTCATCATATATTTATATCTCTGGAAATGAAACTGATTTTGATAGCACATTTAATATTTTTCATCATTTTATTTTCTAATTCAAGTTTCTTTCTCTTTCTTAATTTATTATGCCCTGGGATTACTCATGGCCCAGTTGGCTAAACAATAGTCTGGAAACTCAGGTGCTCTGTGGAACATTCCCTGCTGGGTTTTTAATTTGCTTTGTAAACTTGAGCATAATTCTTAATATCTCTGTGCTTCAGTATCAGAATCAATAAAAAGCAGAAAAAATATTAAACTGCAGACTCATTTGTAAGGAAAAATTAGTTTAATGTGGTTGAAAAACACTTTGAAAATATAAAGTCCTAACCAGAAGAAAAAGAGGAAATTAGCCAAATTCTAAAACAACTGAGAATGGCCTTAAATATACTTAGTAGTTGATGGAGAGGTTTAGATTAATGAAAGGAAAATTTTCATGACAGTGGATTGTTAAACTAGGTTACCTATTTGGCATATAATATTTTACTGCTATTTCACATTTTATTATGTTAATGCAAATCTTCCATCAAGTTATGTGTGGAAGCTGTGAAATAGAATTTGTAACATACCTGTAACTGGTTGTATAAGATCCAGTCAAACTGTAAGTGAGCGGCACTCTTTAGTGGGCAGCTTCCATTTGTATCTTAGATAATTCTGCTGATGATACTCTGCAGAAGGTGTCAAGTAAATTATGCTGTCTGGCGCCTTAGAATTTCATAGCTTCAAATATTGCTCATCTTAAAAATGCTTTTTACTTAATAAAATAGTAAGAGCAGGGGAAGGGTACTTTTATTTATTTGCTTTTAAGTCAAAGGTCCTTCTTAGAGCTCCAGAAATCACGTCCTAAGTAGTCAACTTGATTTTCAAGAGGCAATGAATAAAATACTGATGTAGCTATAGAAATGTGTGAGTAAGAAGTTTTAAAATTTTCTGTGATGGAATTGGAGATGTGGCTCATGTGCAAGGACCCAGGTTTGATCCCCAGCACCACATATGCAAGTAAATAAAGAAAAAAATAAAGCCAGATGAAAAACAATATACTCTCTTTCACTCTTTCTCTTTCTCCCTCTTTCTCCTCTCTTCTCTCTCTTTTTCCTCTCTTCTCTATCTCACACCCTTTCTTTAAAAAAATCTTCTGTGACAGATTATATCATGAGTTCATGGAAATATACTGGTTTCCAGAATGCTATTATTTTTCTCTTTGTCATCTACTTTTTTTCTAGTTGTGACATCTGTCTTTCATATGCATATATGAACAAAAACACCATCTTTAAGATCAAACAATGCTTTTGAAATAATACCTGCATGAGTAAGATACTCTAATAATATTGAAAATACCAATAAAATATAAAACTCCATTATAAAAATTTATTGCATTATTGTATGGTAACATGTTTGTTATTCATTTTCAAGATGAATATTGCATCAATAAACCATGATGGATGTACATAATGTTTACATCTGCTTTTCAGACCAAAATTTGTGATGCTTAAATAAAATAAAATAGCCTGTTATTGTAAGATCACATTGATTTATCCATAGCTGTATATTACAATCATTGCAATTTATCTTGTTTCATTTCCTAACTTGTCAACTCTTGATGGAGATGCTTGAAAAAATTTAGAAGCATGTCTCAATCAGTAAATTTTAGATTTTTCCCAGTTGAAATCTAAATTTCTATATATACACCATTTAATTGTATTATAAAAATTAAATTAAACCGAAAGTTACCTCTGTATGTAGCAAATGGTAACCTAACTTAGTAAACAAATTATAACCTAACTAAGAATGTATTCATGAGACAAAAAGCTGTTTGGGTTTATAGCAATCATAGCAACTGATCTTTAGCCAATCATAGGCTCCCAACCAACCAGACCATGTCTGTGTAAGGACAGGGAATCATTTTTCTATGCTAAAAAAAAGGTAAATGCTCATATGTAACCAATTAAACCATTTGTGTGTGTCATTTCCTTTTTATATTTAGGAATACTGCTTTCCTATACTGCTGGTAGAGCCCTATGAACCTCTGCTGGTTATGAGTGCTGCCCAATTCATGAATCAGTTTTTAAGCAAATAATTTACTCTACTAAACTTGATGTCAAAAGTTTCTTTTTTTTCTTTTATTTGTATATTATGTTGCATTTTATTTATTTAGCTGTTGAAAATATAATTCAGTCATCTCTCTTTCTTTCTCTCTCTCAGATGGATAGCTGCAATAACTTTCAGTTTCTGAGTTAGAGTCATGGTTAATCTTACTTGCATCTATACCAAACAAAGTTGTTGCTACAATGAAGACAGAATGGAAAAGTAGTAATCTGTATGTAACATCAGTTCTCTGGGATTAGTTGAGTCTTATTGACTTTGCTAGAAACATTTGCTTTCCTAAGGGTACAAAGAAGCATTCAATATGTTTAAGACTTCCTCATTTGCCCTACATTCTATTGATGATACTACTGCAATTCATATGATTACTAAACTTGTGAAATGTTACAATGGAAAGTGTAGAACTAAAACTCATTTCTTGAGATATGCTCTATTGGCTGGAAAGTAAACAGCTGAATAAATGTCTTGCCTTCACACTTTTTTCTGCAAGAAAACTCTTTTCTTTGGATCTGTTTTATGCATACCTTCCAGTTAATCAAGATTTGTTTCCTTTTTCATTTTTGGTAGGGATTGACTAGTTAATGTTTACAAAGTATTTTGAAGGTGTAAAGTGCTGTGCAAGTGCTAAGCCCAATAAAAAGTATTTTATACAGAATCTGAGAGCTGCCTCGTACAGCATCCGGCTTTGTGAGTGAATAGAGCAAAGATGATTAAAATCAACATCATTTGTAATTTAAAATACTGTGAACAACAAAGAAGATTCAACTATGGCTTTCATGTTGGCAGCCTGAAAATATAGATTGCTGAACAGTGGTAGTCTGTCAATATAAAGCATTCAGCACTTCACTAAGCAACTTTGAGAGTTTTCTACTCTGCAAAGAAAAAAAAATACGTGAAATCAGATTTGGTTCTACATTATTTTGTTGGATTAACTATATCATTATTTAAAAGAATACTACAAGTCAACAAAATATATGAAGAAAGAGTCTTGTCTATACAACTTAATGGTGTGATGAAGAATGTTCAGAAAGATGAGACCTTTTCCATAAGGCACCTCCACCCCCGATCTTGACTGCACAGAAGGATGATGACAGCATTCATTTGCACAGAACTTTCTTATCATATTCATAAGAACAGATGAAGAACAGATACAAGGTTGATTTGGTGATTACAGGAAATTCATGTGAGGATGAGCTTTGGTGTACAGATTTCCACAATTAGAGTTTTACAAAGTGCAGAATATTCTATATTAAGCTAATAAAGTTTGATTGAGTCCACAAAACATTCTCAGAACTATGAGGGATACTTTAACTTGTAGTTTTATATAATCATTTAAAAAATAATTTAGCTCTGCTCTTAGGGAATATACAGGTAAGTAATACACAGATAATGAACTAACAGAAATGGGGTAGCAAAATGTGTAAGTAAAGATCTATACTGCAATAGAGAATGCAGAAGTCATATAATAAAGATATTGATTTGGGGAAATCAGAGGAGGGAATTTTGCCTACATCAGGGGAAATCAAAGATCATTTTCAATTAAAGTGATAAATTTCTGACAATTATCTACTTATCAACTATATCAAATATCAAATAACTTCAGAGAAAACACATTAAAGGTGGAATCAGTAATAAAGAGAATAATTGGTTCATTAGTTCTATAAGAATTCATTCCGAGTAATTTGTAAATAAAGGTCTTGGGTTTAGAACATGCATTATTTTATGAATTAAGACTATAGATGTGTAGGTCATAGATAATTTACATATTCTATTGTGAAACATTATTTAGACTATTGTGCTTGAGAACAATTAGCACCTTTTTCTCAAAGTTGCATGACAATATATTTTTATCTAAGTTCTGGGTAGATAGGCCAAAATTCTTATGCTTTAGTCATTCCATTGCCAATCAACCTTCTCAGTAATAAAACTGGAAATATGTCTTGCCCAAAATGTGAAGAGAACTATATACTATAATAGCAGTAAACTCTGCACTATTATTATTGTATCCCTTTTTAATGTGATCTTATTTTGTAGCTTGTGACCCTCAAATGCCTTGGTTTCTCTCGCTGCTAATATTCCATTGTCCATATACCTGGACCCTTATCACTCACCAGTTTCCTTCATTGTACTAGATAGAGTTCATCATAACTCTTTTCAATACTTGAGAATATTTTTATTAGGAAATTTATTTGTTGAACAAACATGTTTCCAAAAACAATATTATATATATACATACATATATATATATATATATTCTGAAAATTTAACTTACTCCTTAGAGCCTCCCTAATTACCCACCCTTATCCCTCCCCTCCTTCCTTCCTAATACATCTCTACCAATCCCTTAGGTTGTATGTAACTACACCTTTTCAGGGTTTAATACATGAGAGTTGACCACCTTTCGCAATGGCCAGGGTTTAGTTACAACCTCCACAGATGAGTGAAGACATTTGACCCTTGGTTTTCTGGGTTATGCTGACTTCACTCAGCATGATTTCTTCCATAGCCATCCATTTACCTTCAAAGGCTTCAATATCATTGTTTCTAATTGCTGAGTAAAACTCCATGGTATAGATGTACCACAGTTTTTAGATCCATTCATCCAGTGAGGGGCATCTGGGTTGTTTCCATGATTTAGCTATTGTAAATTGATCTGCTATGAACATTGATTTTACTGTGACACTATAATGTGCAGATTCTAAATCCCCTGGAAAAAATAACCAGGAGAGGAACAGCAGGACCATATGGTGGGCTCATCCCTAGATGTTTGAGGATTCTCCACACTGCTTTCCAGAGGGGCTGTACCAGTCTGCAGCTCCACCAACAGTGTGCTAGTTTACCTATCTCTCCATAACCCATCCAGCATCTGTTATTGTTTATTTTCTTCATTTTTACCAATTTGATTGGCGTGAGGTGAAATCTTAAAGTAGTTTTCTTTTGCATTTTTCTGATTACTAGTGATTTAGAGCACTTTCTCATGTGTTCATTGGCTTGATCAATGTCCTCTTTTGAGAAGTTTCTATTTAGTTCTTTGGCCTATTGGTTGGGTTGTTTGTATTTTTGAAGTTAGATTTTTGAGGATTTTGTAGATTCTGGATATGAGACCCTTGTCAGAAGAATCACAGCCCATGATTCTCTCCTATTCTGTGGAAAATCTCTTGACTATTTTCATTATTTCCTTGGCAGTACAAAAGCTTTTTAGCTTTATGACATCACATTAAGGACATTAACAGCAACTCTCATGGTCTCCCTTCCAGAGGTAAATATTTTTAAATATTTGTAGCATAACCTTTAAACTATTTTATCTTATCTATCCCCAAATTTTTTGAAAGTTTGTATGATATTGTATAAATTCATATTTATCTAATTTAATGTTATAAACTTACTAGAGGTATGTTCTGGGACATGTTCTTTTCCAATTTCAAATAGTAGGGAATATCAGATGTGACAAATCTACTCTACATGTTTTCTATCTATTGGCTAATATCACCTTCACATATCTTAAGGGGTAACCCTTATTTTCATTATTTTACAATATGTTAAGTAATGTTTTTATGTTAGTTTTCTCATGTTCATGTGCTGAGTGTGGAATAATTTGTGAGCTCAATTCTAACACCCAATACAACAGGTTGCTTCTCAGAGGGTATCTTGAAGGAAGGCTCTGAAAATGAGAAAATGACAACTTCCAGAACTTAAAACCATCACCAGCTCAAAAGTGATGTCAAAAGTTCTTTAAATTCAACTGCAGCAACTTGGTATTTCTTGGCCAAGAATTGTGACATGCTGTTCTAGATGAGATGACTAAGATTTGTTAGATAGGGGTAAGACACACTGGGATGTTATATTGTACTATATTCATTTCTATCTTTCTTTTCTCTATCGCTCTCTCAACTTGCTGATGCTAGATTTGAACTTGTGATCCTGCTGCCTCAGTCCCCTGATCCACCGGGATTATAGTTGTGACCCTGTAATTTGTAGGATATGGGAGTATGGTGAAGGTTGACAATGTTGATAACAATATAGTCCTATTTGTTTAAAATATTCCAGGTTGGAGGGTGCATCCATGTACGTCTGAATGGAATCCATTCCATGAGACAATGAAGTTCAAAGTCAAAGAATAATGCCTCTTCATGAGGAAGGTCATTGTAACAAGCTGTTTTTCTCACTAGAGGACACAACTCTGCCTTTGATCTTATTACTGGTGCCTGGCATCATGGCTGACTTGTAGTCACCTTTCATTGCTGGTTTACTCAGTAAATGAATAAACATTCAAACAAAAAGTATAAAGGGCCACTTGATAAGGCAGTGAGTTCCTATTAATGCAAAATTCACTCACAGTCTTGATAGAGACTCTAGAATGCTGTGGAAGGATTCCTGAAGAGCCTCCTATGAGAAGCACCTGGCATCAGACAAAACACAGAGGCTCTGCTACTAAAACCTGTTTGCCATGTCAGAGTGGAGTGCAAAGTCAGACAAAGAGCAATGATTCCAGTTTAGAGGCTAAATGAGTCCCAGTGCTTGGGGTGGGCCTGGGGCTACAGATCAGCACTAAGAGTTTCCAGCTGTTAGGGAACAGCCAGGCCATTTACATGAGTAAGTCTTAGATGAATTTGATATAAAAGATTTTAGCATTTTGATGAGTTAAGATTACTTGAACACTTAGAAAAATAAAATTGCAGATCTTTTCATAAACTGTTAGTAATTACTAAAAAGAAATCATTTCCAGAAATAGTATGTTCAAATCAGTGGTTCTCAAATATGACAGCATAAATCCCAACTGAGAGTATTAATTCTGATTCAAGAGTGGGATGAAATTATTTCTAAGTTAACTTTTCTCTTAAGAAACGGCATTTCCTTTTCTCTTCCTCCTACCAATAAAATACATAGTTTTTGAAAAGTTTGGGATGTTCTTTGATACATAGAAATATTTCTTCACTTGTATTAAGAATGTCAGCAAAATAGTTTAAACGTGAAAATTTAATGAACTCTTGCTTGCATTATGGCAAATAATATTCTGCTCTTTTTCATTTTAATTATTTAACTGAATTACCTAAATATTTTTGTTTTTTAGGAAGTTAGGGGATCTATTTTTGTATTTTTTAAAGTAAAAAACAATAAATATTTCTATTCTAAGTATAAATTTTCCTCCTCCTCTGGGTAAGAACCCCAGATATTACTTGGCTACCTTGCTACTCAGATCAAGACTAGATTCCTTCTTTCAGAGATAATAGCTGTACAATCAAGTTTTGACCAATATAAACTAAATATCATGCACAACTTTCGAGAAGTATCCTCAAAGGGGGTAAGCTTCCCTTTCTTATCCCCTTTCTTTTTCCTGGGATATGAATATGATGAGTAGAGCAGAAGCAGTCATGCTGTGAAAAATGACAATACACAGAAAATCCGAGAATCTGTCAGGAAGCTGCAAAACAGCTCAGAACTACCAACATCTGCATATCTATTATTGAAAGCAAATAAATGTTGAAATTACTTGGCATCTTTTTTTAGTACCGCTATTTTCACTGCTATTATCGTTACATGGAACTGAACTTGAAGTTGATATACCAGAAGATTCGATTGTCAGGAATGAACACACCCACACACCTCTTCACTCACAGGCTCTCACGTTTTTGTAGAAGTTGCAATTGATTTGTATTGATGCTGAAAAGCAACCTTTACAGTTCTGGCAGCCGTTACTTTACCAAATACCTTCGGCAATTTGAACTGTCACAAACTGACATAAGTGACTGATATATTTCTAGATTGTACCTTTTGGCAAAGAGGAAAGCTGACCTGAAATCCCTTTCTAAACACAGTACTTTCTAAGTTGTTGAAACATGTTATCAGTTTTTATTTAAATCAAATGCAGTTGTGGTGCTTTGAAATCAGTAATAATAAAAAAAATGGTGATATATGTTATTCTTTTTAAATGATGTGGAGTGTGTGGGGGGTTAAGTCCTAATTCCTCACTTTGGCTTCATGGTCTGATACCTTTCATCTCATTGGTTTGGTTTTCAACTTAGACATGACTGAAATTAGTCAACTGTAATATTGCTGGGTATCATTCATACAATCTTGAATCAAAGGCTTCTTTCTTGCATTTAGGCATTAAGGTCATTGTGCTGATATTTTGATTTGAGGTTATGTTTATTCCTTTATTCATGCAGTTCACAATGTGGCTGCTAAATGTATGACTGTATTGAGAACTCCTGCTGTCAGAGTAGGTATACCAAATAAAACCCAAATCATGCATAAATGCTCTGTAGGGAAATTAGACAGTCTGTGAAACTTTTTTGTTAAAGCATTAGGAACGTTTTATGAACATATTTAGTACAGGTATCTAAATTACTTTTCTGTGTGTCTTGTTTTAAATAATAGTTCATCTGAGGCAAGAGGAATGAGTAAAAATTTTTGTGATCCTAAGATCTGTGAAAGAAAATAATTGGAAAAAAAATACTTGACACCAAAACTAATTCTAGTTAGTTGTTCTTAAAAGTCATATGTTAAAATTAACATCTAAAAGAGTTGAGTTTCAGAGAACAGCTGTGCTTCCTCATTGTATAAAGTTACTAATAAACTTATGCTTTCCTGGCATGTTTACATAAGTATGAACTTATAAATATTCTTCCATACAGGTGGATCATATAGTGCCAATTTATTTTCACTTATTATGATGTGGGACTAGAGATATAGTTTAAAGAACCAATTTGTTTTTCTCATCAGAATTAGGAAGATCTATGCTACACACACAAATACACATATGCAATCACATGCATACACACACAGTATATTTCTCATTCTTGCTCTAAAATTTCAAGTACAGTTATACACGTATAAATGTACATATGTCAGAGGCATATGGCTTGATGGACTTTTGTAAAATGAAAATACTCTGGTAACGAACTAGTTTTTATATTAAGTAAAATGAGAAATAACCAACATTGCCTATGTTTGCTCTTATTCCCTACAGTGAAAAGCTCACCACAGTGTATCCACTAACCTAACTTAAAATAGTGTAGAGTTTTGCCATTTTTTTCTTTGTATTTCTTTTCATTTTAAAACACTGAGAACTAAAATATTTCAGGGAGGTGAAGAAAAGTGCAACCATTTTGAGCTCAGTTCAATACATCTTTACACATGTATGCACTTATGTAACCATCATTCAGATCAAGATATAGATTCCATCATGCCAGAAGTTTTCCACATACCCTGGTGCAGTCAATACTCATTTCCTCCCTAGAAAAACAAATGCCGTTCTCATTCTTAATTATGAATCCAGCAGGGCTTTGTTTATTAGCTCTTTGCCTGCTGCAGAGGCAAGAAGTGAACTAAACATCGTCCTTGCCCTCAAGGAATTTTGTACTGGAGGATCCAGATCTATACACAGAAAAGTCTCAATACCGTTTGCTAGGGGTTATGAATGAGATCAGAAGCAGGTCCTCTGGGACCTCCCAGGAAGGACAGCTATATCCATCTTAAAACACTAGGTAAGGCATTTTGATGGAAGAGATGACTAAACCAAGAGCTAAAAGAACTACAAGGAACTACTGCTAAAAAAATTTGAGGCCAGAAATCAAGTGTCCTGGAGCCTAGGAGGACTGGATCTTAAAAATGTTAGGTGAAGAAATTTAGGAAATGAGCTGGAATGATAATGAGAGACCAGGTCACATAAGAAATATGATGGTTGTCACTCATTCTTGCCTCAAGTTGAGACAGATATTACAAGATCGTGCTTGGACCTCAGAGAGTTCACTGACTGTAATTTATTAGCTGAACTTAAAAGAGTAAAAATGGACACAGGAATAAGGGGGATTGTCTCAGTATTCTACCTGACACAGGAACCTGAAATAATGAGAACTATTGCTAACATGATCACTAGCACAAACCAACATGGGGTACTGCTCAGCACTTCCCTAAATTCTCTCGTGGCTCCTCACCACACCATTTGATTGATGATAAAGTCAATACAGATACCTGAGCAGCATGTTATGTCACACAGTAAATGCTGGACCCATGAAACAGTTGAGCAAATCTAACTTGAGAATTCCTTAACTACTCTGAGCACAACTCTTTTTATTAACACATTTGATTCATTATTACCAAATGTCTTTCATTTACATGTATATTTGTTCTATAGAACCTATCTCTATGAGAACAAGCCTCTTAATTTTTGTGATATTTGTCTTGTACTCCCATTTTCACCCCTACTCCCAAACATATACAATTTTCGTACTGTGATCCAAGATCTGACAAATAAAACTCCCTAGCCACGTTCTGAATGTCCTGCTCTTAAGTGGCTGGATGGCCTTTGCATATCACCAAAATTTTCTGGTCTTCACTTTCTTTGCAACAAACTAGAAAATGAAGCAAAACAAAGCTCATTTCTATTCTGTTTTTCTATTTGCCATCTGCATTCAGAGCACACTTTTTAACACACCCGAGGACCTCTGAGATCCTGATTCAGTCTATGTCTGCAGTCATTTATCCCAGTCCATATCTCCACATATCATAAGTGAAATTTCATCTTGTTTTTCCTTGGGGATCCTCTGTTCTCCCATACTTACTTTTGTTCCTTTTTTTGGCTTAAACTTTTATTCTAATAATAATAGAAATTTTCATAATTATTTTTCAGGTAGACAAGTTTACAGTTAAAATAATAGATTTTTTCTTTTTGTAAAAATTGTTTTATTAGTGTATTATAGTTATACATCATAGTAGGGTTTATTTTGACATAATCATACATGCATGGAATATAATTTGCTTCATTTCAGTTCCCATTACTTCCTTCTTCCCTCACCTTCTCTCTCTGGCTGTTCTCCTTTCTCTGTTCCACCACTCTTCCTTCTCTTTATTGAGTTTTAAATTCGTGCTTTATGGATATACATACGGTGGAATTAACTGAGGTATATTCACACACATAGCATTATTTGGTCAATTTTGTTCTGCATTTCCTCCCTTTTCCTGTCCCTCATCCCTCCCTTTCTATCCCTCCTCCTCCTACTCTACTGATATCCTTTCTATTTTCATGGGATGCCCTGCAATCTTTCCTTTATCTCTAGCTTCTGCCTGAGAGAAAACATTCAACTCTTGACTTCCTGAGTCTGGCTTATTTTACTTAGGATGGGTTCTCCTGTTCCATCCATCTTTAGGAAGGCACACATCACTGCAGCCCCTGACAGGGAGTAACCTGGATGCTAAGTCACAATTAAGAACTATCTCATTTGATCTAACAGAAAGCTAGTATGTACCTGGACATACCAAAGATCAGCGAGAACTTCCTAGAATTATGTCAGAGATAAATTGTTGTGAACATTACCTCCACACCTAGGAATACCTAGAGGTAAGAGGAATAGTGCTGGGCATCTTTTCCTGTTTTGAATGTTGTCTCCATTTTGATTGAAATTCCAGAAAATGTTCACGGTCAGGGTATGGAAATCCCCACCCCTCACACCTTTCCCTCAGACACAGTTAAGTCTTCCTCTGCTGGATCACTACCCTTCACATTATTATTCTTTCTTAGTTCTCACAGCAGACAGTGAGAATTTTATTTGTTGTGTGCTGAAATTTGAATGTGTCTGGAAAAGCACAAGATGGAAACTTAATCCATAGGAAATAGTGCTAGAAGTTGGGGACCTAATGAGAGGTGATTAGGCCATTAAGATTCTATCCTCATTAATATATTGATGACATTATTACAACAGTGAATTCTTGATAAAATGGTATGTTCTGCCTATTTTGTGTTCATCTCTCTTGTTCTCTTATATTATTTTCCCCTTTACCATGGAATGATGGAGCAAGAAACCCATCGGCAAATCTAGCACCCTGATCTGAGACTTTCTGGACTCCAGATCTTGAAAGATAAATTTCTGTTCATTATAAATTATGCAGTTTGTGTATTCTGCTATAGTAGCAAAAAATGATGTAAGACAGTACACTTCCATGGGCATTAGGAAGGAATTCTTGTCCTTCTGATTCCTATTGCCTGAAGTTCTATAGTTAAAATTAGCAGCAAATTTACTATGAAGCTAATAAAATTTCAGTTCAGTATCCTTCATTTGAATAAACCCCTTTTTTTTAGTGGACAATAGAGGCATGTTGGTGTCAGGAAGTATCCACATAAATATCTTTATAAATTTTCTGAAGAGATAGAAAAAAAATAAATGTGTCTGAATCAAGAAGAATTAAATACATTTTTGTCATCTTTACTGATTCTACAATAGTGCCACTGGTACTCTATTTTCCAGTTGTAATTTCGTATCCTTTTTCTCAAAGAACTTCCCACATTGTATACAATTCAGCTTTGACAAAATCTAGACCAACTCTAATTATCACATTCTTCTAATTTAAATTATTGAGAATAAAATCTTGTTGTCTAGTTTCCTTTTCTAACTTCTTTTCATTTTTATAACTGGGGTTATTTTGGCAGTTTTTTGCCTGGTAAGAAACAAATTCCATTTTCATCCAAAGCTTGAAAGCAGTAGTTCGGCCTCCTTGTAAAGGTCAGCAATGTCAGGGATCCTTTTCTGATCTTGCAGTCAAGTTCCAGGAGTTTGGTACTTCATCCTCTTTCTTGTAATAGCCTTGTCAATTCTAATAACTTGGTCCTTGACTTGTTTCCTCATGTCTGGTCCATACTTCAGCTATCTGTTAGGAATATCATGTTAGAGCTGTAGAAAGGGGCATGTTGTTTAGGGAAACCTTTGATTCAAGACTCTAGGAAGACTAGACCTTGGATTGGCTAAACATGCATTCACACATCCACACAACAGAAAAATAACAACAGCAAGAAAAGGCAGTCTTGCAAACATGGGAACAGGATGAGGAGAAGTTGGAAAGTGGAAATGTACAGAAAGGCGCTGATTTGCTAAGAGCTGGTTAAAGAGCACTTTGGAAACAGTTCATTGAAAGGTATGGGGGTGTTGGAGGGCTTTAAACTAAGAGGAAGACTTACCAGTTATCGTGGTTTATCCTGATGGTATTGGAGACTATTCTGGTTTTTGCTTTTTTAAGTGGGTCCTTATATGTTGCTTTGAAGGTTTCAAAATCATATTTAAAAGGTTTGTAACTATTGAAAATGAAAGAATTACATTTCAAACTATGTTGATAGTACCTTTATGAAAATATCAGTGTAATTCTACCGGTAAAGTTATGATTCTAACACATTTGTTTTTACTTTCTTACAAACTTATCTTTATTAGGCATTTGGTTATATTTTAATTAGAGGAAAGCTAACCTCTTAATGTTAAAATATTTAAAGAAAAGGATATAAATACAAAAGTAGATTCAAATTGTATGTCAATTTAATTACAAAGATTAACTTTAGATGGTTGAAATATATAAATTTTACAATTCAGCTATTTACTATTTTCTTTGTAGCTATTGATTTATTCAAGTTTTCACTATTAGTACATATAGTTTTGAATTAGAAAAATGATAGCATTATAATAAAAGAAGAAACAGTCTGAAATGGTAATAGTGATCATCTTTACATGGTGATACTTTAGTAAATTTCCTTCTATGTATACTTCCTTTGAACAATTTCTACAATGAAAATTCTTGGAACTTCAACTGATTTAAAATAAATTAATATTTAAATATTATGTAATGGAGCTTTGGTGTACAACTATTTGTAGAACAGCTATCTTTTGAGAAAATATCACACTTAAATTTGTCATGTGTTCTAAATAAATAGCTTTTATGCACATCTTTTTGATAATATATATTTTGAATATTCTTTATGAAATTTTTTTGAAATGTTAGATTAATTAATTGCTTGATACAGTAAGCATAAAGTTAAGGATTTAACGTTTCTTCATTTCTTTTGCAATAGTACTTCAAACTTCCTTTATTTTAATGTTAACAATGTGATAAGTAAGTGAAAATATTTTCAAGACTGCTTTTGTTGATATTCACTCTAACAAGTGATTAAAGAGAATTCTGTGGTTTGTAGTTACCAAACGATAGTTTTATTCCCCTTAAAATTGTTATTCATCTTGGTTGGCTGCCCTAGTGAAATTTTGTTTAAGACTTGTATTAGAAAGCAGCTGTGACTGAGTCTTGCTTTAAATTCTTATTACTATAGTACACAAAGAAAGGGCAACTATTCAAAGAATCAAAATGTATACATCTTAATCCTAAAAGTGCTATCACTTCAAAGTGAATTACAGCACTATATGGAAAAAGGCTCGCATTGTTATTTAGGTTCATCCATTCATTTCAACAGGATTAAAATAAATGATGCACTTACCTCACATGGCTTTGAAATGTGTTGTGATGAAAGAATAGGTTGAACTTCAAAGATGCAGTGTGCAAGTTTTCAGATTTGATGGAGGGATTTACTTTTCAAATTGTCATTGCCATTGATTGGATTTACTAATCAATGAACAAGAATTGACTGAAATGAGAAGCAGCTGTGCCTAAAACTAGTAAATCCATATTTCATATTTTACTTTTGCTTTTTGAAAGACAGGGCAGTTTTAATCACTGGTTGAGATAACATTATACATGAACTATAAACTTCTATTTCAGAAAATCACTTGAAGTCTTTTCAAAACTGTACTAACCTTTTAATCTGATTATTAATTAGAATATTTTAAAATAATATTTTAGAATTCTAGATTTTTATTATGCCTTGATTGTCCTGGCTTAGTGAGTTCATCATTGCAGTTATACATATTTGGCCATTATTTGTTTATTTTACACTGCTTCAGCTATTTTCCCAAGCAATAGGGGTGATTATTTAGGCTAAAGATCTTACTCTTGAATTTTACATCATACAAAATGCCTGATTAACTAAATGAAATTAATGGAAACTATTGTAGGGAACATGCAGGTTTAGTGTTCAGTTGCCAATAGTTCTCTACTTTTACAAGAATTTATTTTAAGCTAATTTATTTCCTTTCTGAAAATACATGAATGCTAATCACGATTATTTTGAGGTTGTGTGGAACACAAATCATGTTGGAAGTAAAAGCAAAAAAAAATGCATCATTTAAAAATTATTTTTAAAGAGTTTTCTGTTTGGGATGATGGAAAACTTTTGGTAAAAGTAGTACTTTGTGAATGTAATATCAATTACATGGAAGTGACACTAAAATGTTTCAAATGACATGTTCTATGCTACACAGAATTTATGATAATAAAAACTTTTAAAGAAAAAGAAATATAATGGTGTGTGTTTGTTTTATAACCATCACTAACACTTCTGAAATCTTAGGTTTGGGATAAAGGACTATGTCACCATATCACAACAGGCTGGTTCAGATGGTTCAGATCCTTCACTGGAAATTTAAAGAAAGAAATAGTAGGAAGGTGGTCTCCTCAGGACTTTTGTGCAGTTCTCCCTGGATAAACATGAACTGGGCTTTTGGAATCTGCAGAGTGAAAGCTGCAGCATTTTCAAGTGGTGATATTTTGAAATTTTCCATGCGATTTAGTCTGCTTGGGGTTTTAGGAGTGTCCCTTCCCAACACAGGTTGAGGCGGTTGCAAATCTATGGTTTTATTGGTCCCTCCCTCAATTTCTCCCCCACTGCCAAGTGCTGCTTAGAGGCATGTGGGGAACCATGCAGTGTGAATCTCACATCCTCTTAAATCTGTCTTTCTGTTTGGACTAGTAGTCATCCCAATGCCCAAAGCCATCCCTAAGAAATGGAAAGGGAAAATCTCAGGGTGAGAGAAGTGGGATATTTCAACATTTTGCCAAAAACAGCAAGGCCTGAAAATCCTTGGCAAAACAGAAGAGCTGGCTACTTTAACACTTTTCTCATTCCTGGGGTTCCTGGTGAGTGAGTCTGGCCTCCTGTTAACTACAGAGCTACTGTCCCCGAAGGTTTTGTTTTTGCAGGTGGAAAAGCAGAGCAGCAGCACCTTCTCTCCAACTCAAACATTCTTTCCAAGCTCTCTGCGGAGCAGCCTGCTCCACTAAGCAGCTCTCAGTTATCAAATCCCCAAAGGCCCGTTAGACCCTAACCAAATGACAGCCTGTAAGTTCCTTGGCGTGAAGAATTTGGGTGAGCTGTTAACCTTTCCGCGCAAAGGACAGCAAAGAAATTCTAGTAAGAAGTAAGAGTTCAGACAATTTGCTGCTTTACTATTTAGTTCTCGCCCTGTGCCACGGGTAAGGAAATGTGCTAGATTTTCACTGTCCTTTTCCTTTGGCAACCTGCAGCAGCAGGCTCCGCTTCCTTGCTATTTTGTATCCCATTCCAGCTTGCTGCCTACTCCACTCAGGCACCTTCTATAACGGGATACTGCTTAAGCTGAAGTGCTAAAGTCGGTCTGCTCTAAATGGGATATGGAAATGCAGGAATACTAGCCCTTAAACAGTAGGCTAGACTTTCTTTCATCCATCTATCCCTAAGGCAAACTCGGTTTTAGAGCCAGAATCACAGGTTGCTGTTTGCTTTGTAAATCAGAAGTTGGATGTGTAATTGGGATTTTTTTCTAAATGTCAAAATGACTCCTGGGTGTTGATCTGGCAAGTGGAAATAACACTGAATGGCAGTATAAGTAGTTTTAGAATGGCAGTTAAAATCTCATAATCTGACTTTAACAATTGATTTTGCTCCAAATTTCCATATTGGTATTATTCAGCTTTTGGTTGAGGATCTGGAAATGGAACTTTTCCCAGTAAAACTCAGACTAAGCCTAATATTGGACTTACCGTGTTCATGATTTGGATAGGTAAACTTTATACTTCTAATTTGCAGACCAGCTTATAGAAAAGGGAGATGAAAAGACATTTCATTTATTCCCCTGGTGAGGTGGAACATTTTCTTCCAATATGTTTTCCAATTTACTTTTGAAATTTATGGAGCTTAAGAAAAGCACCATTCCATTATCTAATAGTTCTTGCTAATAGGCAGTTTCCTTAAATACCCAGCCTAAACTTTCCATTGCTCATCTGACTTCAAATCTTCACCATTTTCCAATCATATGGATTTTATAGCTTAACATTTGCTAAATCCTTAGTTAATGGACATTCTCAAGAATGTGATTTAAAACATGCATATTAAGTGATTTTGTTCCCCTGGAAGTTCTATAAACTACTGATTGAATGTCTGGAACATTTTTGCCCTATCAAAGACTGAAAAATTTCTTCCTAAACTATTGTTTGGGAAAGCAAGAACTGATCCCATTTTTTCTGCTTACATAAGAGAATTATTTTGCCTCATTCGATACTGTCAAAGTATATTTAGAAAAGACTAAAATGTAAAATGAATAAGCTTGTGGATCTTCTCTGAGGGTAAGGCAATAATAGTGTATATAGACAGGCACAATACATTTCACAGAGCCTGTAAGCAGCAATTACTTTCCATCTCTACTAACCTGTGGGTGTTCAATCACTAACCTACCAACTAAAGGATGCAACTTTCATTACCAGAACCTTGATATATTTGAACCTCTTAGTCTACTCACGTTTCAACTTTTATATTAGCTATGGAAAATACATCATTACTAGACTTACTAGACTAGAACAATTGCTGTTGATCCACACAGCAATTTAGCTGCTATATGAATTAAATTTTTTGCAAATCTTTTATGCATACTCCTCATTCAATTAATCAGCTATTAGTTAATATTGTAATAGCTCATATCTAGTATATGTACTAAGCACTCTCTGAAGTGCTTTATTTGAATTCATTTTGTCTCTGTAGAACGCTTTCTTCTTTTGTATGTCTATTGTCCCATTTCATAGAAGAAACTTTTAAATACAATTAATTCATTTGCCTAAGTTCACTTATAGAGTGAGGCAAAACCAGGGTTATATTCATGTACTTGGTATCCAGTACCTATACGTTTAACTACAACTCTATCTTGGGCAAAATGTGAATATGTTTACTACTGAAGACACTTCATAACAGTACTAAGGAGTATTCTAGGCACAAATATTAAATGTGAATTTGATCATGTGTCTAGATCCAATTTCCAATTTTCCGGAAATTTGGAAGATAAAGGAATGTGTTAGGTAACCACGGAGATGCTGTTAGCAAAATCCAGACTATGGGAAACTGGATACACAATAAATCTTACTTCATCAATAAATAAATTTCAAAAAAAGAGAGAGAGAGTGTGTGTATTTATGTGAGAGGAGTAGAAGCATATAGATTATATTAAAAGAGATATAAACAAGTAACAAGTGGACCTTATTTGGGTCTTTATTCAAGAAAGCATTTTAAAATGAAAACACTTAAAATAAGATAATAAAAAAATTTAAACATTGACTAGATATTTGTTGATATTAAGAAATCATTGGAAATTTTTAGAAAGCAATTACATTGTGGTTATGATTTTTAAAAAGGGATATGCCATCTACCCATAATCTATAATCCTATTTTAAGGATAAAGTTTTATGAAGTCCAAGATTTCCTTCAAAATAACATGGAATGGGACATGTAGTTAGGGTTGTAAAAGATAGAAAACTGGTCATGGATTTAAAATGATTGACATTACATGACATTACATGATAGGCAGGTTTATTTTATTTTTTATCCTTTTTTGTGTATTTGAAATTTGTCAACATTAAACAAATTAAATAAAACAAAAACAATAATTTAATGGTAAGTGTTACAATCATTTGGGGAAAAATCATGATTTAGAACAACATATGAAATTTGTTAATTCATAGAAGCAAGCCAAAAAGTTTCAAATACTTATGGTTTTATAAGCTGCCAATTTTCATATTTGAATTAGCTTATGTTTCTTTCACAAAGAACCCTACAAAGCATCAAGTGACTTTGAGGGTTAGTGGGAAAATTTATTTTCAAAAGTGGTCTGACAGCAAATAAAAAGTTTGCAGAAACCCTTTAAAGCAGAGTATGATCAGATTTACAGTAAGTGGTACTCATTTACCAAAAGTGATTAAATTATAGTCAGGATGTACCCTGAAGTACCCACTTCAGCAGACAGACTGGAATATTTATGGAACATAGAACACTACACTGCCTCTGTGCTTTATCTTTCATAAACTTTCATGTTTTCATTACGGTGGAAAATGCTGCCTATGTTTGCCTTGCATATTTCATTACTTGTTAGAACATGAAAATTCTTGCAAAGATCTTTTTACAAAATGTACTTAAAGAAAGGGTACAAGTGCACTATGAATTTTTCTCTATGTATTAGAAAATAAATTTCCTGTGAAAATAATCATTACCTTACAAAAAAAGAGGTAATATAATTATGAAGGTAAGAAAATTCCATAAAATGGAAATAGCATCAGCCCCAACAGAAGTGTTAACTTTTGTTAGTAACGCGTGGCTGGCTTTCTTTGAGCAAGCATGACTCTGTGCTCTGGGGAAACCATCTCCTACTAGTTATTATATGTATTTTCCCCTCACAAATGACAGAAATTTGTGTTCTTAAATTTAACTATTCAAAGTAAGAATTCCTAATTACATAATCCATCAAAAATCACAATTTGGCCTTTAGTTACCCGGAAAGAAATCATCGTGACTTTGTGGGGCCACAGCCATAAATATATATAGCTTGGGCAATAAACTGTGCTTGTGAGAACTACTTTGTCTTTTAGATCAAGGTTACATTTATTACATTTAAGTGGAGTTAAGCAGAGTACTCAAAAACCTCATTTTGCTTTAGTAATACCTTTCCATTATAAGTTATCAGCACTCATGACAGTGTGGACAGTTCGAAAGGTGTGCAACTCTTGATCCACTATGGATCTCTGTGATAGAAATCATCAGAGTGTTTTTTCATTCAGAAGCCTAAAGGAGAGGGAAGTTAGATTCTGACCAAAGCATGTGTCTGCTGACAAAACATCTGCTGGGTTGCATGGCATTGCCTCTTTGCTACATATAATGTTGGGATGAATTGCAAGGTTATTCCACTGTGTTACTTCACACCAGTTATTTCAGTAGATTTTATGAAATGCTGGGTTTTTTTTAGATAATATGACAAGACTTTACTGAAATTATTTCTCTGGAATATATACTGAAGACCCCTATTTTCCTATAATAATTTTAATGTAATATTTTAGTTTTTAGATGTTCATTAAGAGATAGAAGAAGACTTTTTGCCAAAATATAACTGAATTTCTTGGAAACTCAGTGTGTGCTTATTATATTTGATATGGAAAGAATTTTTTAAGGGGCTGGAGCGGTGGCTCAGCGGTTACGGCGTTTGCCCAGCATGCACAAGTACACGGGTTCAAACCCCAGCACCCATGTACACAACTAAGTGTCAGAGCAACGCAAGCCATGTGAAAAACTCAATAAAAATTAGTTCTGTCTCTCTCTCTCTCTCTCACTGTCCTTCTCTCTTTAAAAAAAAAAAGAATTTTTTAGTATGCTTTCTAAACCAATGAATTTTATTTACAATTTCTGGGCATTTTATTATGTGGTACATTTACTGTAAAGAAATAAAGCAAAATATCATAAACTCTTTTTACTTGCTTCAAATACAAGCATAGCTTCCTACAATTGTGATCCATTTTCTGCCTCAAGAAAAGGATATGGTCAGGCATGGTGGTTCACCCCTGTAATGCCAGTCATTTGGGAGGCTAAGGCAGGAGGACTGTAAGTACGAGGACAGCCTTAACAAGTTGGACCCTGTCTCAAAATAAAAAATGAAAAAAGACTGTGAATGTAGCTCAATGATAAAGTGTCTCTGCGTTCAATCCCAAGTACAAACAGAATGGATTAAAGGTAAATAATGGTTAATTTTCATTGTGATATTAGTACTCCCAAGAAAATAATTTTTCATTATCTATATATACATAATTGTGGTTATATTGCCCAATGTTGATGCTTATTTCATTTATTTTTCAGTCTCACCTATCAAATTATAAAAATGAAGGGATGAAACAATTAGATTAAGATTTCTTCTCTTTTTAAAAATAGTTTAAAAATGAGAATATGAGCTGATGGATTGGTGAGAGATATCATTGTCTTGATTTTGAGCCTCGTTGTAAACCTCAAAAGCTGCTGTTTTACCACTTTTTTAGTTGTCCTCTACTAATAAATTTTCTTACAAAGCAGATTATATCCTTAGTGCTTTTGTATGTACCAAATATTTTGCTTCACATCCATTTGTTCATCTCAGCATGATTGCATTTTTGTGTGGTTTTACTACTTTTATACCCCTGTGATTCTTATTAGCATTCACTACACTGAAATATCCTGGATAGACAGTGGATTATAAGGTTAATGTAACCCATGTCTATATGCAAAACTGATTCCAAAATGCTAGCTGATTTTAAAATTACACTTTGTATGGAATGAATCCTAGTCAATTATAACCTGAGCTGTGGTTTTCAGAGTTTTTTCTATGACTGTCAAAAAGAAATTAAGAAATGCTGAAAATTTAAAAGGTTCTAAATGAACTATGTTTATTTTGGTCAGATAAGATTTTATTCAAGAACTATTATGTTATACATTTATATTTTACTAATATTGTAGAAAAGGTAGAGTATAATGAGTTGTAAAACAATACACTTGGGGAATTATGCATAGATATCTAAGTGTATGGGCAGAAGTTTTTCAGAAATAAAAGTCTGACAAATATTTCTACAAAATATTTGCTCTGAATCAGTCTATTTAAAAATGAGATAAAATATGAAAAGTAAATAGAATTTAAAGTATTTAATGTTTTATTATGTAAATTATATATAAATTTAGCATTATGCATATGTATTTTTAAAATGGGTCAAGAACAACACCTTAACTGATCAAAGGAAAAATTGGCTTATGCCATTCACCCATGACCTAATGTAAAAATAGAATTATTTCCTGTGTGACACTGGATTGGCATCAATTATCCCCAGAGAAACGGAAAACTGAAGTGGTGATTAAACAGGGTAAAGAGTCTTCCAGGCAGCTCAAAAGTGTGTTTTAGTAAACCATGCAGACTGATCAACACAGCATCCCAAATGCAACTTTCAGAATGAAATATGGATAATAATTAGGTAAAATGTTATTTTGAGATTTTATTCCCAAATGGTCCATTGCTTTCATATTCTAAATTCAGTGTTCTTGTATGTCCAATTAAGATACTTAATTGAAGAATTCCAAGTAAGCTGCCCTGGCACTCAGACGGGATCATGACTGATAATGACAGCACTAAGTTGAACATAAAGAACACTCAAAATGTTACCAAAAGAGCTTCCATTTTATAATGTGACATTTATTCTCTACCTGTAAAGAAAATCAAGCCTGAGTAACAGGGGTATAGTGAGGATAGCATAAAGTGCATTTGTTTCTTTTAATTCAAATCTAACTTTATACAATTCATCCCTTCATCCTCTTCCTCTCCTCCACCATACACAGCAATCCCTTCATTCTTAAGTGCTGGATCAAGCTGCAGCAAGCAGTAGAAAACTTTAATTTATTGTTATTTTCTGTAACTATCTGTGGCTTAGTTTGTTTTAAAAGCAGAAGGACCAATCATTCTTTGAGTGTCAGGCACTCCTTCCAATGTAGAAGTTTCAGAACAATCAAGGAGAAAGTTTAAATGCACTGGAAAGAGCATTTGGTTTGAATTTTTTTTTTTAAGAGAGAGGGACAGTGAGAGAGAGAGAAAGACAGAGAATCAATTTTTATTTAGCTTTTCATGTGGCTTTTCTTGCTCCAACACTTCGTTGTGTAAATGGGGCTGGGGTTTGAACCTACATCCTCCTTGCACGTGCCAAGGAAGCACTGTAATCACTGAGCCAATGCTCCAGCCCTTAATTTGTTTTTGATATTCACATTAGCATCCAACTATGGCCTTATATGGCACCCACACCCTGTTGTGATGCACTTCAAGTCTTGCATGGGGACATCTTTTGGCATGTCTTTGGTCACATATCTAGAGGCAGCTGTGTTCTGTACTGAGAATGAATACGACAGAGGGTACATTATTTCAGTGACACTGAGTTACTTTTGTGGTATTTACATTTCTCTGATAAATTTTATGACAAAAAAATTGTTGTGTCCTTCAGATACTTATCTGTTGTGAATCATATTAGCATCTAATTCGTAGATCATTTCATGCTGGAAAAAAGAATAATCATTAATTGTCTTGAGAGTTATCATTAATATTAGTAAAAAGATTAGAGCACTATCTACATTGTATAATTCATAATATATATGATAATAGAATATATAGTCTGAAGGCATTTTAATGACCTAATATTTGAATTTCCCTGAGTACTGAAGGTTCCCACATGCATCTCACTTCTAAGATAGCACAGTTCAGTATCATACATCTAGGTGAAGCAAATACTGCTCACATTTAAATATTCTATATTTGTTAAGAATTCAAATATATTGAAATTGAATTGCTTCCTATTCCTATATGCCCATAGAGGGACAAAGGCTAAAGACAAAAACAACATGCTTTTGGAATCAGTCCACATTGGTCTTATGTTTAATTACATGAGAACTTAAAACATGTTGTCGTCCTAGAAATAAAGTTTTGTATGCCCTTAAAATAAGAGAAAATCACCAAGAACATGGTTTTGCCACGGTTCAAATGCTTTCTGTTGACCTGTTTGCCCTGGGTCCCCATCTTCCTACACTCTTCTTGAGAAAACCGGGGTTAGCTGTATGCTTGCTTCCAACAGGTGTTGTGACAGCAATTATCGAAAACGACATGATCTCTGTGATACACAGCTATAAAATTTACTTCCTTTGTTACTTTGTTTAAAACTATATCTTCCAAAGAGTAGGGGGGACTTCCTGATTTAAACCTGCTGACTTTGAAATAATTGGCACTTAGTTAATGACAGCAGACATTACTAAGCTTTCTGGGAGCATATTCAGTGACATTAAAGGAAAATTCTGAAAAAAATAAGTTAAAGGGAATGTTGAATATGGTAGATAACAAATAAAGGCTTTTCGGCTAGAAATGGCTGCTCTAATTTGTAGTTTTAGGTGATTTCTGAAACACATGATCAGATAAATGACTTTATTTTCACTAGGAATAAGAATGCTTATATAATATTTATTTTGCACGCCTATGTGTCATGAAACTCCTTACTTCAAATAAAAAAGTGTAATACATCATTCCCTTTTAAGAGAAGTTGTAGTCCCCTGAAATATTCTTGCCAACTGATACTGAAGAATGCGTTTTGAGATGAAACTACATTCCCCGTCTGTATTCTTGTCTTGCAAATTTGAAGACTAAAATCCACAGAAAATCATGAAAGAAAGAGTAAAAGCAGTAGGATTTATTTAGGCAAGAAGAGAGTTAGGTAGAGAAAAAACTCCCACCATGGGGGAGGTGGTCTGGTAGCAGAAAAACCCACTTTGGTGTGCTCATTTAGGAGCTCACATGATTCTGGCTAGAGCCTGGAGCAAGCTCTGTGTTAAGCAGGCACTGAAATTCCTATCTGGGTCCACCCCCACCTTTGATTTTCCCACCTCTCTGGGACAAAGGCTGGAGGTATTCCCACAGGTGAGCCTCAAGTTCTCATATCTGAAATAGACCTTGATGGTGCTCACTAATATTTCTACCAGTTAACTTCCAAGTGTGGTTTCTGCCTTTGACCAAGACTTCAATGTGGTTCATCACTTCTGATTGTTGACCATTGACAATTCTCATTCATTCTCCACTCTTAAGAAAACATTCTAATTGCTGTTTGAGAGAAAAGGGGGTAATGACTGGATCTGGGGGCTTCAAGCTGAGAAGAGGTATTGAAAGATGACAGTATCTAAAGTCCTTCCACAGAGGTCTGTCTAAGGGACTCCAGGGGAGGTGAAGCTTGATTTTGGATTCCATGTGTAAAGCCATTTGGAGCTTTGGCATGTTGAACATCAGGCTAGTTCAGAAGTCCATGGTGGCTGTTGGTGGTAACCGGGCAAGGCATTCATCTGGCAGGGCTCACGTTGACAATAAATAAGGCAGGAAGGTATTATCTTTTGTAAATGATTAGCACAAAAGCAATCAATATTGACCAAACCCTGAAAACTACGAAGACAGTGACCTTAAATCTTGAGTTAGGGCAATTTATGACTTTAGAAACATTAGTAAAGTTGTTATAAACATACATTTTGTTTTCAAATGGCTTAGGCATCATCAAGCTATAGTCTCATCTGATTCTGTAAATCCAGTTTATTTATTAGTGTTACTTCTGTCTGGGAGAGTGTTTTATTTTGGCTGTGTAATCTCCCAGTTTTATTAATTTTTTGAGAGAACTGAAAAACATATACCTCAAGTAATCTTTAAAAAGAGCCATTGTCTCTCCTGCTAAATATCCACATAGGACTGAGCTTTAGTTATACTTTACTACCAGGTGTTTAAGACCAACTTGATCAAGCTTATTTTGTTCCTATCTATTGCTAAAAGTCAGCTGAGGTTTGTCAGAGTCATTCTTGGGGAACTTGTGAAAAGCCTCTTGGCTCTTCTTCCACTTGTGCCTTCTGCTGGATAGATCAGGATTTTGCTGACCATGTATGGCTTCACTTGGAAGCATCTGTGACATTGCCTTTCTCTGTGATCCTCCTTTTTGCAGAATATGCACTGTTTGACTTTCTGTTTCCCAGGGTCACTTGATCCCCCTGACCAGGAGGTCATGTTACCCAGAGTTACCAAACCTGTAGATAAGTCCTATTGGCCCCTGAGTTTTAGCTGACCTAACAGGGAAAGGGCCAAATTATTGACTTCTTCCTTAACCCTTTAACTTACTTGACTTTAGTTTTGGTTTTAAACATTCAGCAGGCCAGTTTCACCAGTCTTAAAGTGAGAGTATTGTGTTTTACCTATAATGTCTATACAGTTTTATTATAATCCCATTTGTTTAATAACAGTAGTAGAATTCAGCATTAAATCTTATCTGCCTTGTAGGTAAAGTTGTGTCTTAACTCAGGTTTTTCTGTTATAAACAGTACTAGTGTGAAACAATAGGCAACAGTTATAAAGGATAATACAAAAAATGAAATTACCAAAAGAAATAAAATCAGAGATCACCGAAGACTGGCTTGCATTAATGAAAGCCTTTATGCATTCAAAGCAAACAAATGAAAGCCAGATTTAAAATGAACAATGTTAAAAAGGCAGCACTTGTTGGTTAACTTGTCTGCCTTAAACTTACACAAGTTTTCATTTTACAAATTTTTATAACACATAGAAAAAAGCTAGAAAATTTAGTTCTCAGATGTACATGTATTTTTGAATCTTTAATCACACATCTAGAATGTCAACAATGATATCCTGAAATAACAGTTGCTTATTTAACCAGTTGTAGAACTATCATTTAAGACTTTAAAACTGGTACAAACTTGAGAAGACTTAGTTTTCCTTAGTAATGTAACATAGCATAAGAAATTATCAGTGTTTTAAGAAACCCTGTTGTTAAACTTAAAGAATTAGACTTTGTCTTATCAGTACAGTAAAATTTTGACCTTATGAGAATCTTAACTTTAACTGACTGTGCCAATGATGACCAAATTAATCATACATCAACTTTTTGAGATGTGTCCTCCACAAACCATGTGCAGCTTACTTAGACACTCTGCAACTTTTTTACTTTACTGTATTAAATATTTTCTCATTCAGAAACATTGCCTCCTAACTTACCATAGTAAAATATATTTCCATACATATAACTCTCATGTTTTTTGCTAGTTGTTGATTCTTCCTAAACTTACATTTTGAAACAATCCTCATGAAACTTCCATTTTTTCCAATTACTCCTCTTAATAAGGTAAAATAAGTACTTTGTTTTCAGTTGAAAGTATTGTACTCTTTGCATATAGAAGTATAACTGTTAGAATTTTTAAATTTTAATAACCTTGCTTTCAGTGAAGACCCAGAAGTAAAAGCAATCTTAAATATTTCCCATTTACCAACAACTTATAAAAACATTTACTACACCAAAATATATACTGCCTTGTAGAATTCCAGTAGTGAAGAATACTTGAATTTATTTATAGTTAGCAGCCATAATCAGATGTCTCTTAACAAACAAGCATGAAGATTAATTGCACTTATGGTAAATCCGATTTACTTATTTTTAACAGTTAAATTTAGGTTACTCATAAAACCAAGGTATCAGACAAATGTAGATACATAGCACAAACCATGTCTCCCCTATTGAAGAAAAATTCTTGAAGAAATTAATATTATATTTTAAACATTTATAGAAACCAACACTGTATTGATTGACCACCAAAAAAAAAAAAGTGTGGGTTAGAAATTTCAAAGACAACTTTATTCTTATATTTAACCACTTTAAATTGAACCCTTTCTAAATGTTTGAATCACGTGAACTGAAAGTCAGTTGCATTCATTTTTAAAAAAAAACATTTGGTTTATGAGAGCTCATTTTAACCCAATTTGGTACTATTTGACACCACATACAACACACATGTACACAAACATATAATAGATGGGTGCACACACATACATAAAAATCAACGAAAAACAGACTTCAGAGAGTTTACTTAAATAATGAAACTGAATAAAGACAACGGTAAAAACAAAACAAAACAAAAAAAATGGATGATTAACATATTCTAGTTAGACAACAAAAGACTTACTGAAAAACATATTTAGGTGCACAAAACCATAGATGAATTTACAAGTAAAATTGAGCTCAAAAAGCAAAGTTTTTTTTCCCTCTATAATTGAAACGGCCATAATTATTCTCATGATGAAGCATAAGAACATCTTTAGCAGATCAGAGTCCAATACTGGATCATATGTGTTAGCTCAGATATTCAAAGAATGGGAGAGACTATGAAATCCTCAGGATGAGTTTTATGGAAAAGAAAACTTAGACATACGGGAACTTTCCATTTTCCTTCCTTTTGTCCACCAGAAGAAGATAAAACTCTGAAGGAATTCATGTGTCCTGATATGCCTGGGTCTGATCATGTCAGGTCCTGAAGCTGAGTCCCTGTAGCATTGTTTCCAAAAGTACAATATTGCAGACCTCTTGAGCACGTCAAAATGCTTGGAACCTGAAATAGCTGGCCTTTCCTGATTCCTTTGCCTTTTGTTTACCACTTTCTGAAACTTACTTAGCCAATGGAATCTGAGTATGGGAAAGTGCCTTAAGGGTTTGGATTTTAAAGTGACATTTTCTACCCTCTCTGGTATCCAGCAGGTTTGGGCAATCAATCCTGCAAGTCTAACTGTAAGGCAGACTTATTGTTTGTCATTTCACCCTGTCTTCTGACTGTCATTTGAGTACAGAAAATATTCAGCATTTTTGCTCAGGGGTTGAGTGGCAAAGGAGTCCTAATTTGAGTGCTTGTTGCCAGAAAGAGTATTTCCTGTCTAAAAGACAAGGGGTAAGAGGGTGTCCCTTGGCATCCTTCCATTGTCTGAACCAGATCAAGGTGTCTCATGATCACCTGTGAACCTTAAAGTTGTTGATGATCACCCCTTGAGATTGATGAGGATTCTTGAGTCTGCTGGACTAGTCACCCCCTACCAACGCATCCCTCAAAGTACGGGCCACCAAAATGAAGAAGCAGTTTTTGAGATGAGAATAGATTCCCCACTTTGCCAATTTCCTTCTGGGTTCTTGTATTGCAAATTTGAAGACTAAAATCTAAAATCTATAGACAATCATGGAAGGGAAGAGTAAAAGGAGTAGGATTTATTTAGGCAAGAAGAGAGTTGAGAAGAGAGAAATCTCCCACCATGAGGGAGGTGGTCTTGTAGCAGAAAAACCCACTTTGGTGTGCTCATTTAGGAACTCACATGATTCTGGCTAGAGCCTGGAGCAAGCTCTGTGTTAAGCAGGCACTGAAACTCCTATCTGGGTCCACCCCCACCTTTGATTTTCCCACCTCTCTGGGACAAAGGCTGGAGGTATTCCCACAGGTGAGCCTCAAGGTCTCATATCTGAAATAGACCTTGATGGTGCTCACTAATATATCTACCCATTAACTTCCAGGTGTGGTTTCTGTCTTTGACCAAGACTTCAGTGGGGCCTATCACTTCTGATTGCTGACCATTGACAGCTTTCACTCATTAAGAGTTGAGAAACTTCTAGACACTGCCTTATCAAAGAAGATATCACAAGAGACAATTGAAAATTTTGTCATTATTTATTCTTAAAGTTAAGACAAAGCATAGGTTTCTGGGTTAACCAGGTGGTGCTTAAAATGAAATATTCTATACACTCTAGGCACTTTAAATAAATCTGAAGTGAGTTGGTTCTTATTCAGTGCCACTATGCTACAGGTCTGTTGTTTTAAATGTCACACACATGCATAGTATATATATATATATGAATGTGCATACTTGAATTGTGTGTGTGTGTGATATGTAGGGAATTTTTGTTTACCTCTATGTAGGATACTTCACTTGATATGATGTCAGAACTGTTTTGTGTATATTTTTTTCTGTGGTATTTAATGACTATCTTAATTCTATATTATAAAATATTTTGTTTGAATATAAATTAGATAGAACAAGTTTATTTTCAGAGTAAATTGCCTCTAAAACTTTCTTTCGGACAAAGCTTTGTTTTAATTTGCTATAAGCACCACTTTTTACAACTATAAATTAATATCAAATACTATGCAGAAAGTAACACTTTAAGGTAAAGAAAAAAGACAATAAAATACTAAATGTCACCTTATGTAATATACAAATTTGTTGCATAGAGATTTACTTTTTCACTAGTAGAAAGGACTAAGCCTGTTATTTTCTGAAATTTCTTATAAAATATGTATTATTGTCTATTCAAATGATTGTAGGCAAAATAAATAGTTAGCTTGACCTTAACAACTCTAGCTCCTGTGTTAACTTTATACATACTTGAGAAATATAGGCACAGCTGAGTAAAATTACAGGAAGAATAATTTGAAAAATAAGAACAACAGGTGATGATTTAGTCAGGCTGCCAACATCCTAGATTATTAATTTCTTATTTGTCTATTCTTTTCCATTTTACAGTTTTTCTCTTGTTATTGGATACTCTGGACATTCCCTATTGCTCATTTTAATGAATACTTAACCATATGAAATATTTGTTCATTTCAAGGGAATTCCCCCTGGTTTCAAAAAAGAATGCAAAAGCCATTTCAGAGCTTAATTAGGGAGATTTGGAACCTCTATGCTTGCTCAATCAATTTTATCACAAGTAAGAGCATTTTAACTATTCCCTTTGTCTATACAATCATTTGCAACCCAGCAGAAAAATTCCATTCCCTCCCTAGTAAGTTTAACCAAGCAGGACAGTCAGTTGGAATGAGGTCACGCTGGAAAATGTTTTTAAAAGGGTTTTCCAAACCTTTTAAAATTTTAAGTTAAATTTTAATGAGCATTGCAGAAGAGTTAGATCCCCAGGGGGCAAATCAATTTTGAGTGTTGCGCTGCTTGTTCCTTTTAGCCTCTGAAGTACCACCTTAGCTAACTTTTTGGTGGTTATGTTGAGCCAGATAGGATGAAAGAATGCAAATATACTGCCTGTGAATTTTCCCTTACCCAGAGGTCACCAAATCCTTCAGCCATTTTATTTTTTCATGTGGGGAATGGAATGGAATGGCTGGAACAAAGCTGTTGACTATTTCAGCACTGAGAGTGGTTTGAGGTTTAAGGTGGGCTACGGAAGTTTAGGGAAACCTGGGACATGCGTAGTGATTCTTTTCTTTCCCTTGGGTCTAGGTCAGTCCCCATATACAGTTAGTTTAGGACTCAGACTTGGTTTAGGGTAATGATTGAAGGATGATAAAAAGCTTGTTTAGTGACACCTGTATGAAGCTCAGAGTCTAAGTTTACTTTTACTTTTCTCTCCTACTGACGCTGTTGAGAGGATTTTTAGATTTTTTTAAAGTTAGAGATGTGGGTTCTCCCCTACACAGTATATACAATTGCTTCTTCTTCTTCATATATTACCTCAAAAGAACTGATACCATGCATTCTCCAAAAAGGGCGTTATGCTCCAGAGCATACGTCTCTGAGACTATTTACTACATTCTGCTCTCTCCCTGAAGTAGGGAAATTATATATTAAAGATTAACTGAGCATATCATTCCCTCTCTCTAGGCTGCCATGAACTAGGCCTGCTGACTGCTGCTCCAGATTTTTTTCAGCTTATCCCTGTGAAAGAGATGTTTTGACACTAGATGCATATGTGTTCTTCATTCCATCTATGAATAAATATTTGGCCTTTGATTAATACTGAATAATGCATTATATTGAGTGCTTTTTCTAGCAGATATTTTATTACCATATTTACCTGTTATCTTTTCCAGATCATTCTTCAACGATCATCTTCTCAATGAGACCTATATGGCCTTCTTACTTAAATTTGCAGCAAATACCACACCGAACTATTCTCCAACACTGCTAAATTTTTTTTCGTGGCAATTCTTAGCACATAACACATGGTAACTTTTCTGATTAGCTTTAGCTTTCCAGACTATAATGCATCTACATATGGGCAAGAATTTTTGTCTATTTTGTTCACTTATAGCCCTCAACTACCTAGAAAAGAGTCTGGCACAGAGACTGACAAAGAAATGTTATTTAGCAACTATTGTTATTAAAATATAGTTTTAGATACACAAATCAACATAAACTCATTATGTTCATTTTCATTGCTGCATTTCACCTTTAGTGTTTACACCAACCCTATGAGTAGGTATTGTTCCCATTACTAACAGAGAAACAAAGAGAACTTGTCAAGGTCATGTACCTTATAAAAAGTCAAAATAAATTTTAAGCAACTTTCTAAATGACTCCTGTATATCTATTCATTTTTTCTTTCCTTTTTTGGTACAAGGGATTGAACTCAGGAGTTCTTAACTACTGAATGACATCCCTAGCCCTTTTTGTAAATTTCAAGACCAGGTCTTGATAAGTTGCTTAGGGCCTTACTAAGTTTCTGACACTGGTTTAGAACTTTCAGTCCTTCTACCTCTGCCTCCCTAACTGCTGGGATTACAGTTACACACCACCATGCTCAGCTGTATTCTTTATATCTTCCTTACTGATTTATTTATCTTTAATGGGTTTCAGATAAGACCCTGAAAAACATGTGTAATCACATTAGTGTAGTGAAATCTTGAATTCTAAATGAATTCTTATCTGTTACAAATTTTGTTTTTCCCATCTGAATTTACTTTGGACATTTTAGTTCGTATACAGCAGAGGAGCTACTAATCTCCAACTTTGAATAGCTCTGTTCTTCCCCATAATGAAGTCTAGTCACTGGCTAAAATTCAAAGATGAATTTAAATCTCCTGGCTCCTCAAAATTTAGTTGATTATGACCTTTATACAATTCTTAGACTTCTGATGCTAAGTGACACTAAGAACGAATAGAATCTTATTCTTATATTGAGCTATTTTCTAAACATTTTATAGCTGCTACACAAGAAATTGCTTGCAAGTGTCAGCAGCATACACAACAAAACGATTGTCAACTTAATGAAATTTTCCCTGGGTGAATTATTTTAAATATCATTAGATTTAGGATGTAATTTCCTTTAGACTTTTTCATTGGATACATTTCCCAGTTTAAAACCATAATAAAGAATGCAAGGTATTTAAAATCCTGTCAGTGGCAGAAAAATAAGATAAAAAAGATTAAAAATTAATCTTTTAAAGGGGAACATTTCGGCACATTATTCCAGTTGGTGGGATAGGTTAGGTTATGGTAGGTAAGCAACCTGAAAATCCACTTGGCCGACAGCAACAAAGTACTTCTTCCATGTGTTAGGTATTCATCAAAGGTGATTTCCTGTTCAACTCTAACATACTAACTCCAGGACTCAGGCTGATGAATCAGTCTCTATCAGGAGCATTATGACTGATTTTTCCTGAGAAGAAACAGACTTGAGAACTCCTTGTGCTCCAAAGTAACACCTCGATAGCGGAAACAAATCACATTTAGATGTATGAATTCAGACAGGGCAAGGAAGAGCATCATGAGTCACGTGTCAAACCCTGATGGCAATGTGGAAAGTGCATACAGTATTTTTCTCAGAGAGGTTAAAAGAATAAATATTAACATATATTTACATTATCCTTTAAAATTTGACTTTTGGAACTTTCTAAAAATTGTTTCTATCTTGGACTAATATGAAAGTGTTACCCTTAAATTTTACTGTATTAAAAGCATATCTAGGCAGACTGTCTTGTGCTATACATACTTACATAAGTCTCTGAGGCCACCAGTGATTTCCACTGTCCATTTTTCTCACACATTTTCTCAGAAATAACTGTGTTTTCAATATTAAGAGTCTTTGTTCTAAAAATGTACTTGTTATTGAGTCCCACCCCAGGCCTGCTCCCCATCTTCAATTTCACCTCACTTGTTAACACACACCAATCTGCTGGCATACCTCTGCTAAACTGGAATAATCTGTGTCAACCATGCTGTCCAAACTATGGTGCTTTTTACCTAATGAGAACACAGCTGGCAAAGTGAGTTGACTACATGTATTTTGAACATGTGGCATAGAAAAGGTCATAGGGGTCTAGATCAGGAAACTTGATCCCAGTTAAAAGAGGTATGTTAAGGTCTATAGTTCTGTGAAGAATTTCTTATATATAAATATAGGCTTCATTAAGCACTTGTCTGCAAAATTTACTCAGGTTTTTCAAGTTTAGAATAAGAATAGCAGTGAGGAATTACGCTTCTGTCTGAATGTCAAAATCTATTTTGACTAAGGGCGTAACTACAAGATGAAATTAAATATAAGCCTCTTTCATGCACCTCTTACTGCTGGTGATTTGAGAGTTAATTATAGTAACTATTTGTGTTTTCAAATCACCAAAATACTAAAATTATCTTCCTTTGTCCTATGAGACAATTGAACAACTATTTTCTTTTTGCCAGAGATATTCAAACAGTAAATGTCACATCACTATTCTACTTTATATGGTCCTCATGGATGGGCAAGACATAGGAAGGATAGCGATATAAACAATGCCCAACAGACTTCAAGAATTTCTTAGCCCCAGATGGCTCCTTACATTGCAATTGTCATCTCAGGCATACCGGCAGCCTGCAGTCTGGGTACCTTTTAGACAAATGTTTTCCCAGTATAGGAGTTGGTTAGTAGAGTTTTGTCAGCTGTTTCCCTGGACTTTCTCTTACTAGTCTTAAACTCTCAGAAGCCTTAACAGAAACATATTCTAAGAGGCTAAGGATCAATAACCATGTGATCCCTTTGAGAAGTAGTTAGCAATATTTTTGGGGATCCATACTCTTTCCCTCCCTACTCAATTAGCTATTTTGTTCATCAGTTTTACCATCTATGGATCTACAGAGTCTCTTGGGCCCTTGTTTGGCTGAACATTTATCCTTTGTGTGGCAGCTCCTGTCAAGCACATTTTGGTCTCCCAGGATTTCCTGATGAAGTTTGATTTTGAAACATAGTGCGAGATCTTTGTAGTCCTACAGTCCACAGCTTTAGATGATCTCCAGTTTTTCACTGGTGTTTTGAATATAGAGTCAATTGTTTCCTATCTTCAGTGGCTTGCCTTAGAGATATGACATATGGAAGTAGGGATCTAGTGCACAGAACTTACTGGGTGCTCAGGAATGGTTCTGAGTGCCCAGTAGTTTGAGAGGAGCCAACGATGTATTTATTCCAGAATTTTCCTAGGTATTCTCCATTTTTCTTTCCAGATCCATAAATCTCCATACTGTTCTGACTCTTTTCATGTTCTAATTATTGTCTTCAATTCTCCGAAATAAAGAGCTGCATCTGCTCAACATGTGCCAAAGATTACAGTCTACAAACTGACTCCAAATGTTGGAACACACATTATCCAAAATGGAAGACTATGTAGGATATTATATTGCAGAACATTATTCCTTTATGCAGTATATTCTTTAGCAAACACTTTTTGGTGTCCTAGGATTGTCCAGTGAAGTTGGATTTTTGAAATAGCATTAAATACTTGTATTCCTTCCACAGGCCACCAACTTAAGGTGATTTCTAACACTACAGCACTGTGTAGTGAATATAGACTCAGTGGATATCATTTTGAACTACATCAATAGGTACCATTGTCCTCTGGCTTTTTGTTTGACCAAGTACATCACAGGCAGAGTATTTGTGGATGGAAGGAGAGTGAGGCAGCAACTTTTATTCTACAGCTCCTACCCTACCACATTCCTTTACAGTGGCTGCTCCTTAAGTTCTAGGTATGATGGATTTATACATTGCTAGCCCTGGTATTCTGCACCAACTTTTTGTGTATTTTAACTCCACTCATATGTTTATAAATATTCCTATAAGTAGACTCCTCAATTCTTCTTTTTGATATAATGTTTCTTTATTTCCATGAATTTATCTCATACTAGAGCATTTTACAATTAATAAGTAATTATAAATTAATGATTGATCCAATTATATACTTCATCTGGGTATGGCTGCTTTTTTAAGATGTTGTTTTCAACATTTTGTGGTGAATTGGCTGCTGTTTAATTGTGTCCCAACATTTTTTATTCTATAATTGTGTTCTTCACTTCCTGAGATAAAACATTCCCCCTCCCTACCTACGCAATTTTCTAATTTTAGTTAAGTATGTTTCCAGAATTAGAGTTGAAACATGTATGGAAATTATCAGCTGTCCATGTTGAGCAAATATAACTATGTTCAAGAGAGTGGAGGAAAATTAGTAGAATTTATGAATGGTCAGCTTGTTCTGCGATTGATTTTATAACTCTAAGCAAGACATAACCGCTCTAGATTTTTATTTCTACTCTTCTGACGTGAGGAAACTTGACTAAATGTGTGTTTCTTTCCACAACTACAACTTTATTCGTTTATTAAGCTCTTCATCTATATGGCACCATATTAATCTAGAACAACAAAGATGCATCATTTTTGCTCACAAATTATTTTCCCCAATTTTAACATTTTTTTAACATCATGTTTTGAGATTTTCATGGATCACTTTTAGGCAGGACATATAGATCTTTAAAATGGTATGTAAAATAACTGTGTCCTTGTGTGATTTTGGAGGGTGAGTGTCCTTAACTTTCCCTAAATTCTCAAAGAACCAGTGGATTTCCCACTAAAGATTAAGAACTTTTGTTTTGAGTTTCCTTTTTTTTTTTTTAAGAAAGAAGGACAGTGAGAGAGACAGAGAGAAAGAAGCAATTATGCAATTTTTATTTAGTTTTTCACATGATTTTCGTTGCTCCAACACTTTGTTGCGTATGTGGTGCTGAGATTCAAACCCGCACACTTGCGCATGCCAGACAAGCATTGTAACCTCGGAGCCACCTCTCTAGCCCCTTGCATTTACTCTTCAAAGTCATGGGGATGCTACAGTTCCAGGTTAGTAGACATACAATTGAAATATATTTAAATACCCCCATAAATGTATTTATCATGTGCCACAAGCCATCTTTTTTCCCAGGTTTTCAAATTTCTGTAGGATCTACTGATGGATTTTTCAGATGTAAAGAAGATCAACCCTTAACTCAGATGTGAGAGAGGCTTTTCATTTGTTTAACTTACTTTATGGTTATAAACAACTAGCACATTCAAGGACTCTGCTTGGATGAAGAGGAGCAGCTGATTTCTCTCAAAGAGAAAATCAGATTAGGAGAATTTATCTTAAAATGAAGTGTCTGCCTTCTGTTTCTCGGAGTGTTTTTCCTTTTCAGAAGCACTAACTTATCTCACGGAATTCTCATTGAAGCTTATTTTTCTATCACACTGCCCTATCAAGCCTTCGATTTTCCTTTCATTGATATTTTTCCTTATGTTTTTTCTTTACAACAGATATCAGAACACATCTACATGATAGCAGAGTAAACATCAGTATTTTTTGCAGCATCAAACTCTAGAGAAGGCAGAAAGTTATATTTCCTATGAATGACGTTTGTGTTTCTAAAATATCCCTTTTTCTTCCATTTATCAATCTGGTTCCCATCATTGGGGTTCCCCCTAAGCACATCAGTTAGTTTATCTACTTATATATTCACCTATCTACCTATCATGTACTTTTCTATTACCTATTTTTCTACCTCTGTTTATCAGCACATACATAGAATTTTGATGCAGGGTTGTGTGTACAGAAAGCAACTTATAATTCAAAATAATTAGCTCATTTAATCATCAAAACAACTTTTTTAGTCTCAAGGGTCCTTTATACTCTTAAAATCATTAAGGATACCACCAGGCATGGTGGTACATGTCTGTAATCACAGTGACTTGGGAGGTGCAGGAAGAAAGATCACAAGTTCAGGACCAGCCTTGGCAATATAGCCAGTCCCTGTCTCAAAATTAAACATACAAAAGACTTGAGGAGGTAACTCAGTGGTAAAATACCTCTGGGGTCAATCCCTAGTACCAAAGAAAAAACTAAAAATAGCCCCAAATTATTGAAGATCCCAAAGAGCTTTTATTTATGTAGGCCTTTTGATTTTTATTGATAACTTTAGTTTTAAAAAATAAAATAAAAATAATTTAAAATATATACATATTTACTTATTAATTTAACAACCATGAGAAATCCATTATGCATTAATGTAAATATCATTTTTAATGAAAAATAGAAATTTTTCCAATACAAAAACAATGTACTAGAAAGAATAGAACTGTTTAATATTTTTTCAGATGTTTTTAAAGCCTGCTTAGTATAAAATAGACTCCTATATCTTCTTTGGGATTCCATCTGTTATGAAATGATGTTTTACAGGAAGCATATGAAGAAATTCCTTCCTTACTTAGATATCTAGCTGGAAAATGGAGGCCTATTTTTAAAGCTTAAGGTTATTTCCAATGTTTAGTTTGAAATGAGGTCAATAAATTTATTATTTTCTGTTACACTTGAATTCATTTGAGCATTTTGTACATAAAATAGATATCATTACCTGTATTGAATTTTGGGACATCACACATTAGTCATTTACAAAATGTTGGTTCACTGGGAGATGTAGGTCTTGATGGAGTTGAGACTGTTTTGCTACATAATTTGAAAGATAAAATGTAATAAAGATAGTATATTCAATTCAACTATATTCAATATCTTTTTAAAAACTGCAAATGGATTGTGAAGAAGACTATAATGGTAATAATATACTTTAGAGTTTCTTCCTTGGTTTGTGCAAATCAACTAAGTAAAAAAAGGCAAATTTTGTCTTGCCATCATTACGAAAGTGTGCTTAAGCTCAGAAACATCCTGAAAGTGTCTCTGGGATCCTCGCATGTCTGTGAAGCACACTTGGATAAGCAATGTTCGAGGCAGTCCTTGAGAACTATAATATCATTACTCTGTCTTACAGTAGAGAAAACCGAGGCAAAGAGTTTATGTGGCTTACTCTGGGATACACCTAATAGATTAAGGAGGTAGGATTCTAGCTTGGGCAATCTGCTGCCAGTTCCATGCCTTTAACCACCATTTTGACATCCGGTAACACGTTAGCCCTCATCTTACTTGACCAGTCACTCTTCATCGCTGCCGTGTCCTCTCTCAGTCACGTTCTTACCTGTGTTTACATAGCATTATTCTCTGTTACTTCTCCTATGTCTCACAGACAACTCTTTTTCAGCCTTCTCTGCAGTTTTATTTCCCTGTAACCCTTCATTTTAAAGCTGCAGTACCTTAAAACCTCCTTCTGTCCTCTTTTCTTCCATTTAAATCCTCTTAAGTCAATATCAATGAGCATGACTTCAGTTACCATAGATATGCAAATGATGCACAGATTTATATCTCTATCTCTGATTTCTCATCTGTGAAACACTTTTTATTTTTAACTCATTTTACATGATTTCTTTACTCAAAGGCATTCTAAGATCTACAGGACCAGAAGTAGCATTAAGCATCCTTTTCATACCCATAACCCCAGCCTACCACTGGTTCTTTTCTGTCTCCTGTTTAGTAAACATCATTACCATCTATCTAGTCATCAAACAGGAATCCAGGAGTTATCCTTGTTATATTTTTTCCCTCACCACCACCTCTCACCATGTTGAATGCCTTACCTAGAACAAAACTTCATTATCTTATGTGACTATTCCAACAATCCTTGTGCTGTCATTCTCTCCATAGTGAAGCCAGAGTAGTGTGCAAGTTCCAACATATTTCTATGCTGCTACAAAACTTTCAGGGACTCACCATGGCCTTTAGGTTAAAGTCCAATACTTCAAGGTGGCTGGGGACAAGGATGGCAGTAGGATTCCAGCTGCCTTGTACATTCCTTGTATTGCTTGTTGTTATTCTTTTTTTCTTCCTTTTTTAAGAGAGAGGGACAGTGAGAGAGAAAGATAGAGAAAAATGGAATCAGTTTTATTTAGTTTTTCATGTGGCTTTCGTTGATCCAACACGTTGTGTACCTGGTGCTGCTGTTCAAACTGGCATCCTTGTGCATGACAAGCAAGTGCCTTATCCGCTGAGCCACCACTCCAACCTCACCTATTGTTATTACTAGGAACACTTTTCACTTTCAAAGATGCCTTCATTGAATGAATAACCTACATGGCCACTGTACCTAAGAGATCCTACATGATCTAGGCTCCTATTTCCTCATGTACAAGGTTATCCCTTATTCTTCCCTTCAATGTAAACATCTTTTTTCAAGTTCATGAACAATATAGATTTTTATTCTTTTCACCTCTTATTTCTTCAGACTTCAGCTCAAACTTCACATTTCAAGTTGATTTCCAGATCTTTCTTGGTTCAAATTCATAACTCAATAAACATGATTTTTGAAGATCATGTCTCATTTGTAGAGGGGTATATTGTGCTGCATTTCCTGATTCCATTTTAAACTATAAACCTCATGGGGACAGTGAGTATGCTTTGTTAGATCACTTCTTGTATCAAGTGTCTTTCAAGGTATGTACAGTGTGAGCATTCTGTAGACATTTTTAAGAAATAATTCTCAAGGTTTGGTATAACATTAAGAGTTAATGTTTGGAGGACTCTTCAAGATGGCGTTCTGAAGACAAAAAGCTTCCATTGCACCCCCATGACTGATCAGGATATCTCCGGCTTCTCATCAGTTTTTTAAGGTGCGTTTTGGGAAATGGCATTATGAATCACCAGTTCTGATCTCAGCATTGGTTTTGGGGAATAGAAACCTACGAGTGAGCGAACAGGGATTCTTTGTCCCGCGCACCCGCGCGGCGGTGCCCGCCGGCTGGCCCGCCGGCAGGCATTTGCACTCTCCAGCCTACATTCCCGCCTGCCAGAGTCCCTTCTGCAGGGGGGGAAAAATCCCGCACAGCTTTAAAGACAGCGTACTGGCAAGGACACCTCCCGGACCTGTGCACTGTCTGCCGGCAGGATCAGTGACTGGAAAGAGCTTCCTAATAAGCACAGAGCAGCGGTTTGCGCAGGGGAGGTGGTGCGGGAACTGCAAGGACGGAG